>JAHWFP010079981.1:0-59524 GCA_023313725.1 Lithobius niger
AATTTATTATTTGAAAGCCCGAATTTTCAATTCGGCTTGTGTAGCCTCAACGTAACCAAAAGAATAGTACGTTGTGCCCAGCCTTTGATTTAATATTACAAAAAAAAAATGTCTTTGAAAGATAATTTAGTGCCACCATGCAGCTGGTCTGCATATAGATATATAGCCTTACAAGACAGGTTTCTTAGAATATTCATTGTTTATTCTCTAACCAAAAAGTGTAAAATATTTGTACATTACAGTATGATGCCATGTAAGAAATGCCATCATTAAACAAGTATTTTTTTTTAACCATAAAACTTCAGTTAATATTGTAAATAAAACAGCAAAAACAAATGTGATCTTTATATCCCACTTCTATTTACACGAAAGTTATAGACCTTGGAAGATGTGACCAACGTAGTAAAGCTCTCTTCATGATGGGCTAAAATCCACGTCAATGTACGGACTAGTCGACAATAATCCCAGTTCTCTCTGTTGAAATTCAGTGCCTATCGAAAACAGAAATGTATATAATTACATCACACCAGTGTGTACAAAATCTATCTGAAAAATGCTTGTCCTTAAGACTTGCCATCCCTTGGGAGAGGGTTTAACTATAATTTCTATCTCAGTGAGGACCAAATCTTCAATGTTTTTGTAGGTTGTAGCACCATACTGCTGCAATAATTTGTTATCCAACAATGGCAATAATACTGGGGGGGGGGGGGTCTGTTCCCATATTGGAAATATCCTTTCCGATGACCAGAGTTATAGGGCATAACTAAAAGGTTTGCAATCGGATGATGCAATCAATATTAATTAATATAGATTGCTGATGAAAAGTTTTCGCTGGTTACTGTTATGCTCGTTAAACACTAACTTTTAAAGGGAGGAATAGGGGAGAAGCCTGTCAGTGCTCAGCCTGAATTATATGCCCGCCTCAGCGATAAACATCCTAGAGCCTTCCCAATTACCATTGTTAGTGCTTTTTATTGTGTTCTAAATGGGACTATACAGTATACCATTTGATTCTTTTTACATAATTTTAACTGCAAAACGCATACAATTAGTACTGTACCATATAGATTAGTAAGAAGTGACATTCACCGTTGAAGTGTGATGATTATGCAAGTAACAGTGAGGAGTTAACGAACGACTCTCGCCTTTACAAGCTATAACGACAGTTCATTTTGGCATCGACCTTGCTCATGTTACTTCTCGCAGTCTTCGCAATGGCAGTACTCCCTCTTGAACGCTGGTGATGATCTGAAGAAATGGTGATAGATAGTTGCTGGTATGAGTGGCTGGGATTCATTATTAGCTATACACACACATTTTCCGTTGAGGTTACTATCCAAGAATGTTTCATTGCTACGTGTATTACGTAAGGCTAATACTTGAAAAACTTTCCTTCTGCTATATATGTCCACCACAAAATAAAACGGCGAAAAAATATCGCAGCATCAACTACACAATTTAAATTTTTAATTCTGGAGAAAGGTATCATAATTCACCTTTGTAGTTTCCTTGATATCCTAAATTCATTTTGTTGAAGAAACAGTTTGCTGCCTCCTTTTAGGGGAAGTAAACATTGTTGTGCACATCAGCCAGCTAGACCGGAAGTGGTTAACCTTGCCAGACCTGACTAACTGATAGCAACCTTGTTTTAAAAATCTGTAAATAATTTTTTACTATTATATTATTTGGCTATTGTTAGATTTAATTCTTACTTTAAATTTTTTTTTAATTAATTGCAACTTAAATACATTTGGAAGAAATAAATCAATTGTAGTTAATATTAAGCTTAATGCCTGAAGGGTTTTAACATCGTATCTGTTAAACATTTAAATGATGTAGCTTACTTCTATTTATTAGTCGTTGTTGACGTCTTGTACTAAGATTTCAAAGGAAAGGATATTCACCGTTCAAATATCCTTGCAAATTGAAGGCAGTCTAGTTTTTCTGGAGTTAAAGGACTCAGAACGACTCATCAGGCTACCACACCACTGCTCACTTCGTCGTGATCGTTCGTCTGCTTTTTGAATGCGACGAGGGACCATATAGCCTCCGTAACTTGCAGGCCTGTACACCATTTCTTCCAGGAGGTTTAATAAGTTGCTGCAGGAGAACTGGAGTACAGGTCTGCAAGTTACGGAGACTATAGCCACGCGTCGCATTCAAATAGCAGACGAACGATCAGGAATATAAATATCTTTTCCTTTGAAATTTAAGCGTACAAGACGTAAACATGGAAAAAAGTGCATGTGATTCCACACATTGAATTTCATGAAAATTTTGGCACAGAATAAATGTAACGCTAATTAAAAATATCGGAGGGGGAAACGTTTCCGCAAATTTTCGACTAGCATCTACACAACGTCGCTTGTTTTCATCAGGCTTGTGTTGGTCGCTCTCGTTGCGTTCAGATGATTACATATGTTAGTCACAGTGATGGTGCTAGGGGGGAGCCAGCTACACCAGCATAAATTTGACCAAGCAATCGGTTAATTTAAACATCACTGTCCAAATTTTTTTAATAATTATCATTTTCTACATATAATTCACAGTAAAGCTCTTAGTCATTTAAAAAGAAAAGAGGAAAATGGTGCCACAGCTAGACTCATGGTGTATGACGCTCCTGAAAGTGAAAGCAGGAGTGATTTAGAAATTAATACTACTACTACTGTTACAAGAAAAAAACTAGAAATATCTGGTTGGGGTGGAAGGTAGCTAAAACCGAACCGAAGTCAAAAAAATGAAACCGACCAATCCCTACAACACTGATAAGCTCTCATAATAATAATAAACAAACATTTACCACACGAGTAGAGGGGGGGGTCACTTACTCTGATCCTCGAGGGTGGGCAGTGTGTGATGCAGGAACGAGCCAGTTAAAAAATTTACATAGAGCTGCCTGTTGAACCAGATATGGCTGTTGCATTTACAAAGGCCACACAAAGTTAATTGTTTGGTTTACAGGCGCATTTGGGTGTCTTAAATTATCGCGCGTTAAAATTTTTTTTACCTGAATCTTGATCACCCGTAAATATCGCATTTTTGCCAAATTCTGACCGATTTTGACATTCCAATAACGTACAATTTTAACCGGCTCGAAACGAGCTTTTCAATTGTGGCAATTTCAATCCTCTAACTCAAACCACTAAAAAGATATTTATCAAAAACTAAACAAAACATTGAATACTAAACGAGAAATGAAGATTCTACCAGAGAACTTGTTCCTGCAGAATCTAAGTTCTCTGAGTAGAATCCAACAAAGCTGAGATGTCTCTTTGCACATCGGCACGTTGATCTTTCTCACTTGTATAAATTTTCTAATTTATTCAAAAAATTGCGCCAAAATGCATTGCTTCCCATTCCCACCCACCCTGCTCCCTCACCACTCTCTTTTGCCAGCTGGTGGAAACACGGCTCCAGGGAGGTGAGCGAGTAACGAAATTAACACAGCTTTGTCGGATTCTTCTCGGAGAATTAGATTCTCCGGCGAGAACAAGTTCTCTGGTAGAATCTTCATTCTCTTTTGTAAAATCCTCCTCGCTGTGTTAACTATTGGGATAGATTCCCGGACGTGGTGCAGCACCAGCTTCTCTTTTCTACTCTCATACTCACAGAAGTTATCTCTGCTGCATTTTTAGTAACACGCGCTCCACCAGGCTGGAATCCAGTTCCTTCTGATAGTGGGCGCTAAACACCGAAGTTGATGCCCAGTTCCCATGGCTATAATCTATGAAGGCGATGTACCACATCCTGCAGCCGCCGAGGCCACTGCCAATCTCACTGAATGTGCTCCGAACTGGCCAGTATCCATGCCAGCCCCCTGCAGCGTCTGTGACGTTACCGGCTGATGGGGCCAAACATACAAAAGTAAAACTCCTCGGACGCACCCCAGAATCCAACGCCAACCTGTCCCGCAGAGGATCCATCCACCATACACACGATGACAAGTATTGCAGTGCGTCCAGGCTGCTATCCTTGTGTCGCTGCAACCGCAAAAACAAAAATGGCATACCCACTCAGCCGTCTTATTCAAACGCACTACAAAGATTGCCACATTATTAGAGTCGATTAGACTCTTATGCGAACGGTTTGTCTGTCTGTCTGTAGCGTTTTAACGAATTATCGGATTTCTGTCAAATTTTGCACACACATTCTATGGCACATTTCTACGTCTAAGTTCGAAAATCAGTCGAATCCATTGGGGAAATCCTCCGCTAGAAATAATCAAAGATTTTTCTTCGCAGCAAACGTAAGAGGTTCGTTATTTTTTCTTCAGCCGACTGACGTCATCCATCCACGACCAATTACTGGGAACTATGTAGCCTTCGTCAGCAGCTGATGTCACCACCAACCGACCAATGACTGGCAACTTGCTATTATTATTATTATACAGATCACTGACGTAAGCACGCAGCCCACTGATCTTATACGTACGAACTACATAACACGCTGGGATAGTCATGTCGGCATGCGAAATTAGCGTAGACGTGGGCTACTTGTTTGGACAATCGTTCATGACTTTAATGCTTAGTACTTTTTTTACGGAGGGGGAGGAGAAATATTTAAAACAACTTCTACTGTATGACATTTGTTTTTTTGTTGTCAGGGGAGGGGGAATCAAATTCATAAAACTACTTTTGGGCAATGACTGTGCTATCTAGATATTTCATTCTTATCAGTCGTGCGATGTGGCAATGTCGCAGCTCTGAGCGTCGCAGTACGATAAATGAAATGTGCAAAACGCCGAGACTAAACGGTTTGGAGGATAACCGTATCGTAAAACTCCCAAACGGTGCTGAATATTTTTAATGTTGATTCAGTTCACTAGTGTTCTAATTAAAACTTACAGTTTAAAATGCAAGCGATTGAAGAATCGTAGTGGGCTCGTCTTTAATTAAAAGGTGTGCGCCGCCATGCCATCCAACGCAGTTGATCAATACGTGGGGGGGGGGGGATTGAGACAAAAAAATCTAGAAATGCAAGCGACCACTGGAACTGCGGCCAAGAAATCATTTGGATGTTTGGATTGTATTCTTAGAAGGGGTAACTATTCGCGCGTGTTAGACAATTAGTAGCCATTTCGATCGCTGTATTCGCAAGGGAAACTAATCGACTATCACTATAATTGGTTTAATCAAGCTTATTCTCAATGTCACAGCCTTCTACATCTAAATTTGCCAAGACGCTGGTCGTGTTCCCCACACTAATGACAAAACACACAGCCATTGTTAACATCAACACTTTGAAACCTAAAGTTTTCGGCAGATGTAAACCTCTCGATAGCGGGCTACTGGTGCCAAGTCCCAAATCACAACGCATCGTGGCACCAGCGGCCTCAAATGAAACGCTCCTTTCAGAAAACACTTCACTATAGTCTGTTCCACATTATGTTTTCAGAAAACTAACCGTATGACGACACGTTTTCTCCCACTAGGAGTGCAAAAACATGTAAATATCCCACTCGTAAACTCTGACAGTAACTGTGTAGAGTCTGCAATTGTGATATCCACATGTTTTTGCACTCGTAGTGCAAGGAAACGTGGCATCATACAGTTAGTTTTCTGAAAACATAATGTGGAACAGACTATAGTGGTGTCGCTGTGGTGAAAGCGGGCCAAACCTGCTACATAGGCAACTAACGTACTATACCTCAAGCCTTCCGAGTAAAGCTCTGTGAAGAAATTAACACACACCACTAATGAGGCTGACACAGGCACTAAGCTCCAACGTGCCCACTTTACAGCATATAAATGCCGGATTGACGCCGCGACATCCTCACCACAATAATATCTCTCGCTATACCAGATAGCGTGTACACCTCCAATGCAATCGTCATCGGGTGTCTGCCTGACACTAACTCAGTTTCCACAACTATCGGGCACGACCCACACTCACGCCCTAGCAGCGGCAGCACCATCTCCTTCTGACTCAATACCAATGGTAACCACGCCCCTGCTGCCGGCTCCACCTGCCACCTCTGCTGGGGGCACCAAGCGTCTCGGTTGGAAACCTCCTCTTCATACACTAGGTATTGCCCTTTACAGCTGACCATCTCCTATCGCACCTATTTCAACACGTCTTGGAAGGGTATTCCAAACACATCACTCTGCGTGGGCTTACGTGCCATTAATTCCAGCCTCAACAGCAAACGCAAACTACAGCCTCTCCAAATGTGTCACATTCACACTTCAAGCATGCTGCAACGTTGTGGTGCCAACTAATAATTCCGACAACTGAGCCTTCCACGTACTGTCAGAATCTATTGGGTCCATGGCGCAAAACTGCAGCACCCGTTGTCATGGCAACAACACTAACTTGTCCTAAATTTGCCAATACTACATCCACAAATTTGTACACTTGTTTCCACGAGGCAATACCAGGGTTCTCAGCGGCACAAATTCCCTCTGCAACAAACCCTCCAACACTACCTGTCCGGGATCGACTCTCGTTTACAGACACACACACATTTTTATGCTGTAATCACCAATAGGACACCTGCTTATCCATAGCCTACACCAGGTGTTTGGCCACCAACGCCTCTGGTAATTTTCCGATACCATGCACTTCACAGAACTCCATCTCCACTACCCGGCATTTCACCAGCATTACGCCTCTTCCTTAAATCGTACTTGACGTCATTTAGTAAATTCCGGGATCTTGCCAAGGGCCTGCCTGCCCGTATTTACTCATCTCATTCTTATAATACTCAATTCTCTCTCCAGCCCCTAGCTGGCTCACCAAACAGCGTAGATGCCTTCTTCTCTCATCGTGCCCTGTGTCATACACGTCACCAATATCCTCCAAGCTACGACAAATCTCTCGGTTAAAATTATTAAAACTGTAGTGCACGCCGTAATGTCACTTGCATATCCTCTTCAATACTCTTGATAGTGCAGAAATAGTATCGACTAACTTCCCTTCGTTAATTCGCTTCGTTAATCCACCCGGATAACCTAGAAGACTTGGCCTTGGGCTTAAAATGTGCGTATGGACGAGGGCTACCCTCACACCGAGTTTCATCAAGTTTATCGTCCTTATGCATCTTCCACGTTGAGCAACAAACACGGACGTAATTAATTACTGCTGCAAAACGGAAAATTCCCAACGAAGCTCAATGCAGACCAGCAGTGCCGACTGCAAACAGCGGTGAGGAAAATCGAGTAAGTGGGGACCAGAAGTGATGCATTTTGGCGTAATTTTTTTAATAAATTAATAGACAATTTATACGAACGAAATATCAAGAAGCCGACAGCAAAGGGGACATCCCAATAGTTAACACAGCGAGACGGAATTTACAAAGAAGTAACAACAGTACAACCTCTTTAATAAGAACTCTGATAACAAGCATTCCCACTTAATAAGAACGTTTTCAAAATTTTGGTTGGGCAGCTATTCAGGCAACACTAAATATATACGGCTAATACGAACGAACTCTTAATACGATGTACGGATAAGACGAAAGAATGTTTATAATTCCAGCTTCTTTTTACAAATTTGCTAATCTTATCTTTTTCTTCCCCCCCCCCCCCTCCCCTTGAATTTAGTTTTGTCCCACCCAAAACATTGATCAGTAATCGACTCCATCTTAGGAAGTGATAAAGAGTTTCGTCCGTTTGTGCAAGCCCGAAGGTCGAGAACAAATGAAAAGAGAATACAGTATATAATAATAATAAAATCAAAATTGCACAGCGAAAGCTTGTAAACTTGTTGCTGGGAAGGCCACTCGTTTCAAAGTGTTAGTAGTATGGCAACCACTGAACACTGTTTCATCAAGTGAGTTCCAATCATTCATAACCGCAACCGAGTAAAAGTTTTTTTCTAATGTCAAGTCGAACAGATGGTTTTTCCAGTTTAAAAGAGTGGCTTCTGGTACGATTTATCGTCGAGCGCTTAAAGAATTGTTCTTTTTCTCCCTTAAGGAACAGTTTATAAGTCTCAATGATCGCACCCCGTCTCCTGCAATCAGCAAGAGTTGTAAACCCAAGAGAAGCAGAACGCTGTTCAAAACTCAAAAGGTTCACTTTAGTAACCCTTTCGAGCAGATTACTGTCTTTCTGTAGCCAGGGAAGCCACGCCATATTGGCAAACTCCACGTGAGGGCGAATAAGACCTTTGTAAAGCATTTTAAATGAGTTGGCATCCAATTTGTGTAAGTGTCTCGAGAGGAATCCAATCTGTCTGAAGGCACTGGCAGCCGTCGTAGCAACTTGCTTGGACACACCGAGGTAGTTAGTGACCCACACACCCAGATCCCTTTCCTCAGTAACCTCACCTATGACATCGCCTCCAAGGGTGTAAATGTGTTTTGGATTATTGTGGCCGATGTGCATTGTATGACTTTTTTGGGATTAAAGGAAAGTTTTAAGTCAGTGCAGTTCGTTTTCAGTGTTATAATATCCTTTTAAAACTCTCACCGATCAAGGATTGTTTTAACTGTACGACCGATTTTAAGATTATCCACAAATTTAAGTGGGTGCGATTTAACTACATCTTGTATCTTGGCTGTGTGAACCGCAAAAATTTTGGGGCCAAGCATGGTACCTTCAGTAATTCCAAGTGTAACGTCAGTCCAAGCAGAATGAATGTCATCAATCACCACTCTTTGTCGGCGTTCCGTAAAGAAGGCAAGACAAAAATTAATAACTTCGAGGGAAACACCATCATCAGTTTGAGTTTTAAGCATACCATGATCAATGCTACCAAATGCATTAACGATATCAAAAAAAAAAAAAAAAAACATCAACTTGTTCATCTTTGTCCATATGGTATGTCCACTTATTCCGTGCCGCTAGGAGGTTAGTGGAACAAGATCTATTTTTTTGCGAAACCATGTTGAGCAGTGTCATCAAATTTATTTTCCTGAAGTTCTCTTACCAATATAATTTTAATGGCCCTTTCACAAACCTTTGCAGATACACACGTGAGGCTAATTGGTCTATAATTATTAGGATCGGTTTTGGTACCTTTCTTGTGAACCGGTACAATATTGGCCTCCTTCCAGTCTTCAGGTATCATGCCAGTTTCCAAGAAGCGATTAACTATATTACATAATGCCGGAGCAATGGAATTAACACAGTACTGCAGTACCCATGGCGAAATTTGATCCGGACCAGCAGCCTTGCTCGTAACCAATTCCAAAAGTAGATTGGAAATAGTCTGCACACTCACAAGTTTGTTGCGTGATGGTCCTTGCAATCTAGGGACAGAAAGGTGTAGAATTCATATTGGCGGGTGAGAAATGGAGTTCAGCAACTCTGCCTTGTCCAGTGGAGACACGACAACAGATCCATCAAAACACTGCAAAGGAACAATCCTGTTGGGCGTTTGCCTTTTACAATTCTTAAGAACTTGTGTTGCAGATGTCAAGTTTGTGTTTCCGCAAGGTGCCAGTCAGCTCGTTGCGACATTCTTGAAATGCTTTAAAGTCGAGCCCAGATTTGTTTTACAATATTGTTTCCACAGCCGATGTTTTATTTTTATGGCTTTCAGAATCTCAACAGGAAGAGGGGCTGGACCACCTTTATCACTGTATACCGGAATAAATTGTTCTGTCAAGCTCTGTAGTTTGTTCTCAAAATTACCCAACATTCCTCTGGCGTCTTACCCTCAAATTCTAATTCCCTGTTGACTTCGTCTAGTTTAGCACCAATTTCATCATTACGACCAGCTTTGAAATTTCTTTGCTGTTTGTTCCTTTTCTCCACATCGGTAAACATACTATCCCAGACAATAACATCACGGTCACTATTTCCCAATGGCAGTAAATGTTTAACATCCGAAATGGGCCAGTCCTCACCCGTAAGTACAAGATCCAGAAGTGAAGGGTGATTATTCGGCACTGTTCTAATAGGAAGCATTACGTGTTAGTGTAGCACATTTCATTTACAGTGTCCAAGAATTCAATATCAAAGTCTTCCGCACCATTAGCAATGGTGCCATCTTCCCATCTAATGTATCTGGCGTTAAAATCCACTCCTAAACTGATAGGTTCAGTAAGGCGTAGAGAGCACGGTTTTGCCAAAAGGTTTTGATCCGAGTCTGGGCCATTGTCACCATTGTAAGGCGTAAGTGTTTAAACTCAGAAACTTTTGTCCTAAAATCTCTGCAATTGATGAGGGTGAAATGTAGACGATGGACACCGTTTGCTGGGGCAGAAATAGCAGCTATCGGCCTGCCAATTTGCAATTTGTTTGGCCTGTTGCGTTGGGTGGTCTACCCTTAAAAGGCTTGATGCCTTGGCCTGGCCTTCAGGCCAAAGCATACTCTCTACAACAGCCTCCACAACATCTCCATTCAATTCGACACAGAAGGATGAGTACGTGTCATATTTCGTCTCCAGTTTCAAGCGGTTCACGTCTGCCCTAATGAAGTTACGAACGGCAAACGATAAATCGTTTACCGAAGTGACTAACGAAAATAGGCTCAAGTTCCTTGAACCGAGGAGCCACTGCCATAAGTTGCTTAGGCAGTTAGGCACGGTTGGCGTTTTCTCAGTATGAACGATGGTATGCATCGGAACAGATTTCAGTGACGCACTGTACATTGATTTCATTATTGTAGGCCTATCTTGATTTGTCTTAGATTGCAACTCAGTATCACTAGGATTGATATTTTCAATATTTAAAGCAGCATACGGTTTCATTTTGCCATTATAATTAGGTAATGTGGGCAAGTTTGCCATCGCTTTTAAAAATGTTTTATTTAAAAATAGGGGATCAGTCACTGCAGGCGAACCTTTACCCTTCCCTGGTTAGGATCATCTCCAAGTCGCAGCGATGTGCAAGTTTCGGTTTCGTCTGTCGCCTCAGCATGCGGCAATTCCGTATCCGCCCCTTACTTCCGGTTCCTGAGGTAAGCGATTAAATCCAGTATGGCGGACGCATGTGCAATCCCCAAGGAACAGTCCACTAACTGGTTCTGTTTTGTCACAATCTGTGCTTTATTTTCAGCACAGATTTGCGTATTTGTGAGTTTAGCAACGGCACTTCGAAGCGCACTAAGTTCCCCGAGTCATAAATCTGAGTTTTAGACAGGCATCCAAGATCGGCAAGTTCCATACGGCTCGGTGGAAAATGGAGTGTTTGCGTGATGAAACTAGGCACCGTACCCGATGATAGTGATTTAAGCGTTGTGGCGACACTTAACGCTTCTTTATAGTTTTTATCCACCGAATCACTAGACTCATCTGCAGCATGAGAAGACACGTAATTCATTAAAATATGCTTGGCTTCCACTATCTCTTCCCAGGTGTAAAGAGTAGCACGTGTCAGCCAGTAGGCCATACCGGTAGGCTACATTATTTTAAAGCCTCAGTCCAATTTCACTCGTCCTTTTAATAAGAACTACGGCTGATAAGAACGTTTTTAGCAGTCCCCTTAAAAGTTCGTATTAAAGAGGTTTTACTGTATCATCTTAGGCCGACTACATACTCCTTCAGCTTTCAGCTAGGTACATGTCAAAGAATTTGGTCAGTTAAATAAAAAATAATAAAACACCTGGTTGCCTGGTGGTTCAATTTGCAACCTCGCCGGTAAAACTCAAAAAAATTTTACGCGGCTTAATATTATGGCACATTGAAAGCCCACGTCAGTTTGATGAAAATACATCAAACAGTAATTTAGAATAGATGCTTCTGCACCTCGTGGCACATTGTCACAAACACATTTTGTAATGAATTCAGTTTACGCTAGTCCTCTCACCTGGCGGTGGTTGGTGCCTATAACGTTCTTTGATGGCCATAAGTCTGTGTTCTACATTGCCCAGGAGAGGGCGCTGAATAGGTTCTCCTGCCCAGCATTCTTCCATTAAACACCAACATTCGTCATCAAACTGTGGCAATCGTTCTGGGCGTGCACCTGAAATGATAAAACTATTTAGATACAAAAGCACATAATGCCAAATAGCCTTTTAAACTCTTACGTTAGAAAATGTTTACCTTTCTTTACAGCTGTCCACAATTGATCTTTGTTCTGACACTGTTCGTATACGTATGGTAATCGCACTTGTCCAGCACATGTATACCAGAAAAGAATGCCAAACGCATATACATCAACTGTGCTATCATAGCGACCAGTGAAAAGTTCTGGGGCCATGTGAATGGGTGTACCTACAATGCTGCCACTCATCATTGCCTCAGGCTTACAAAAGCCAAGATCTGTAATTTTGGCACGATTCTTCTTGTCCAACTGAAGGAAATCAATTAAATTTATATATATGCTGGTAATAGATACAACGAGAGTATGCTCAAAAAAATAAATATATATACATACCAACACATTCTTTAGCTTAATATCACGATGAATTAATCCTTGGCCATGTAAAAAACGTATGCCTTGTACAACATCTAATGCAACCTACGTAAAACACAGATGATTTCAAGTGAACAAAAATCAGTAGATCATTTAAAACTAATATTATGGAAATCAATTGCACCTGCAGCCTGCTGACCCAGTCCATTCCAGTCTTGATTGCTGTGTACAAGTCTTTCTGGAGTCTGTCCATAATGAGCAGAACTGCTGGAGATGAACCACCGCCATAAGAGTGATCGATGACAGAGCCACGAATAGCAACAAGCCGTTCATGATCGGGCAAACTTCTACAATACATCGCAAAACAGATTATAACTTCATTTAATTATATGCGTTAAATTGGTGTTGCACACAGTATTATTATTTTGTTTTAAGGTGGTTTGTACTCCGCAGAACCAGAATAACTTATTGGAAAGCTAAAATGCACGTCGTTAGAAGTTCAGGGGAGTTTTTGAACACTTTATAGAGAAAAATAGAGAAAGGTACTCCACAAACCAAATGCCTCGGCACCCACAAACATTAACCGTATTCGTGCCGGACCAGAGAATTTCATGAGGGTTGATCGCTTCAGCGTATCTGGACACGAGATATTGACAGGAGCCGCTTTATCAAGCCGTAAGTCAGTCTTATGAGGGTAGCCAAATTGTACGACGGCTACGAGCCCAGTGGCAGAATCAGCGCAACGCGCGTCGCAGACATAAATGCCTTCTCTGCAGACAAATCAAAGCTCTTTCTAACAGAGCTTATTACGATTACAAAATGCAAACCTTGTAACAAACGTTCAGTATTAAACCATTAAAAATGGCATCGGTCTCTAATTACACCAAGATATCATTTATTTATAAGGTTGTCCGATACTGGTATCGGATCGAAGGGCTTATATTGCCACCGATATCTTGCATAAAGCAGTTAAGTTTAAACTCGCACGAAATTGAGCAGGAAGCCTAAAAAATTCTTATCGAGGTTACTACATTTTGCTATTAAGTTGACTGCATGGATTTTATGGTAGCACATCCAAATTGCTATTTTAACAGTCATCATTACTAGTCATTGATACTTAACGATCAATAATAGACCTGGAATGGATCAGAGTTGAATGTATCAGATTCAACCAGGTTTATATCGAACGCAACGGCGAGATCTCCCTCAGCATCCTGTTCTCGTTTGTTGCTGTACTTGGCGCTTCGTAGGTCTACAAGTCTGTTACTTTTTGAAAGCATGTGGCTGAATTGAAAGTAAAATCGGAAAAAAAGAATTTTCGAAGTAGTGGAAGACTGGGAAGAAAAGGCAAAACAAAATGTGCGGTTTGCTAGTGAAGAGGGACATTGTGGCAAATTTTAATAATACTAATCTAATATAATACTCATTCCGGCAAAAGTAAGGAGGAGGAAAGTGAAAGTCAATTACTGTAAAAACACGTGCAACAATCGCTTTACGATACAATTGAGAAACCATCCATTTGCCTTGATATTAGAAAAAACCTTTACTCGGTTGCAGTTATTAATGATTGGAATTCACTTGATGAAACAGTGTTCATTGGTTGCCATACTACTAACACTTTGAAACGACATCTGGACAAGACCGATTATAACATCTTCAAGACTTTACCTAGTGGCCTTTCCGGCAACCAGCTTACAAGCTTTCGCTGTGCAATTTGTTTTATTATTACCTACACACAATTGCGATGCACTACAATTGCGATGCACGTCGCGAATCATTGCTACCTTGTAAATCATTGACGCACAAGCCAGAGGAATCGTCGCCTTTATTAAAAACGACTGCCAATTTATGATCGTCGACACACCAGGAGGCTTCACGGACAGCCTTACTCTTAAAATCAAGCCCTCATTACACTATTGTCGTGGCATGCTTTTACCGCTCTCCCAACAGCAACCATGAAAACAACACAAGGTGTCTGTCTACTATCAAAGCACTTATTGATTCCCACGGAAATGACCTGGTTGTGATTGGGGATTTTAACTTACCCGGCATCACCTGGGGACTAGGTAGTGACCACTTATCACCCTTCGAACATGATTTCATTGATACCATCACCAGCCGCAATATTACCCAACTCGTCAATTTCCCCACTCGCTTTCGTGGCAATCAAACGCCTCATATTCTCGATCTTGTCCTAGCCTCCCATTCTAGTTCTGCCGTCTAAAGTGTCTCATCCACTCTTCCACTTGGAAACAGCGACCACTGTTGCCTGCATATCTACATCAGTTGCTCTCCCAATAACAAGGCACACAAACCTGTTCTGAACTTTCATCATGCAAATCACGAAGGTATCGGCGACGATATCATCAATGCCGACCTTGCCAGCTCAATGGCTTCTCTTGATGTGGACCAAGCGTGGGACCTTTGCCTCCGCACTATCAGCCAAGCCATTCTAAATCACACCCCACACTTCTCAAATCAGGTCCTAAACAAGTCTAAGCTACCCTGGCTTAATCATGATTGCCGCACAGCAATTAGGACAAAAAGAAGGAACTGGGACATCTACACCCAGTCTAAAAGCCCCCACGACTACGAGACCTACAAAGCCAGCCGCAACACATGCATCTCCAGCCTACGTCATGCAAGGCGCAAGTACGAAGAAGAGATCGCCAACTGCGCTTCGTCCATCCCAAAACGATTTTGGGGATACGTCAATCGTAACAAAAAAAACACATTCCCCGATTGTTAGTCTGGAAGACGAGCACGGCAGTCTTGTCACTAAACCAACCGCTAAGGCATCTGTCCTTAACACTTACTTTGGGTCGGTTTTCAAAACAAATCCACCAATTGAATTACCGGAGATTAGATCGATTATCCACACCTCTGTAATCGATGATATTGAAGTTGCAGAAAATGAAGTGAAACACATCCTGCTCAATGTCAACAGTAGATCTGCTACAGATCCAGATGGTCTCCACCCAGTTATTCTGAAAGAGTCAGCTCCGCACTCTGTTCGCCATTAACAGCACTTTTCCAGAAGTCAATTTGTCTGGGCAAAGTACCTACTCAATGGAAGACTGCTCACGTTACACCTATCCATAAAGGAGAATCCAAGACTAATCCATCCAACTATAGACCAATTAGCCTTATGAGCATACCAGGCAAAATTCTCGAAAAAAAAATCCACAAACAAATACTAAACTTCCTCGCTGAAAACGATAAACTTCACCCTAATCAATTCGGGGGAATTCACGGGTGGTCGACAACCCACAACTTAATACATTACCTGGACAAAGTGACACTGTGGATTGACGAGGGCCTCCAAGTCGACACTATATTTTTCGATCTCGCAAAGGCATACGACACGATTCCTCACAACAAGCTAATCGACTGCCTGGCTGACGAAGGCATACGGGGAACACTTCTTGCCTGGATCGCTGACTTTCTGTAAGGTAGACATCAGCGATATTCAGTCGAGGGAGCTCTGTCAGAGCCTTTACCTGTACGTACCGGGATTCCGCAGGGAAGTGTGTTAGGTCCACTGTTATTTGTCATGTTCATCAAATCCCTTTCCGCCAAGATTTCAGTCGACCATGGCATTTTTATGGACGACACTAAACTCTTTGCACCTTCTAACACACCTTAAACCGCTGCTATCCTCCAAGACAACATTCATCATGTTACTAACTGGGTGGAGGACATGAACATGAACCTTAACGAAAACAAGTGTAGTACCCTTAGGTCTGGCAACCAACGTCTTCACACTATTTATAGGGACCCTTACTTTCCGCGATATTTTAAAGCAAAATTTGCGATAATATTTGTTGCGAGAATTTTTTAAATGTGCGGTGGAAAAGGTAATTTTGCGATACATCATGTTGCAAGATTTGCTGAATTTTGCAATAAAAAAAACATCACAAAATTGTTAACAGAAAATAGCCTAAAATAAGCCTCATAAGTGGTGCACAATATGAATAAAGTTTAAAAAATTTAAATTTCACTTAAACCAGCTGCCAGTAACGAACAGACGACCTTATTTTACTGCAAAGTTAATGAAATTTTGATGAAAAGTAAGTCATAATTTGTTTATTTGGGCAAAAATTGCGAACTTGGCGGGAAAATGGAAATTTTGCGTTCGCGTATTTTCATTTTTGGCTTCAGCAAACAGCGTACACCTCCCCACTTAAAAAATGGGGTCAAAATTCTTATTAGTGAACAAGTTGCGATTTCGCAAAATCGCATAAAGTACGGGTCTTTAACTATTTACGACCTTGGTTCTCATAAACTACCACAAGACAAGGCTTCACAGAAAGATCTTGGTGTCATTCTCGATGGTGATCTTTACTTCTCTACACATGTCCATTGTAGCCAAGGCCTATGCTGTGCTAGCAGCAGTCCGAAATACATTTGATGAGCTTCAACCAAAGATCTTCCTTAAACTGTACTGTAGTATTGTTAGAAGCATCATCGAATATGCAAACCAAGCTTGGTGGATCAGACTTGAACGCGACAAGGACAAAGTGTAAAGACTCCAGAGACGTGCAACAAAGCGGGTCATTGGTTTATCCAATCTGCCGTACAGTGAACGCTTACGACGACTCAAGACTTCCCACACTGGCTTATCGACGTTCTCGCGGAGACCTTATGTTTGCATATAAGACTATTAACTCTAATAATCCACTTGAGAAATCTTGGCTTGTTGTCACTGATGATCTTAGAACTAGAAACAACCCTGCCGGACATCATTACGACAAGAGTCATTTGCTTCCAGAGTGTGCAACCTGTGGAATAAGCTACCGGCAGAAGTTGTGAAGGACCCTTCCGTGATCACCTTCAAAAAACATCTTGATATTGTGTTGCCCTCCTTTATACCACCCTACGAGTACAAAAATTGGTAGTAGGGGATACTCGACGCTATAAGCCAGCAGGCTTTCTGTCAAATTTTCTTTCAAATTCAAATTCAAACTATGTCTGGTCGCGTGAATGTGGCATTGTTGGCGGGCTATAAGTTGAATTATTGAACTTTCATTGTTGAGTTAAAAAAAAAAACGAATCCGCGTATCAACTAAAAGTGGACAACTTCAAACAAAACGACAATATGTTGTTAATTTCGTGGCCCCTCATGGGCCTCGAAATTGGCAGCCTGATACGATGGAAAGGCGCATTTATTTTGTAGATGCAGACTTGGAGAGCGAAGTTGAATCGTTTTAAAGTGAGCGGCAACAATCTTTGCATTCGCGAGCAAATGAAGGAAAATTACTTGCAACAATTTGGTGGTGCGTGGTGCCGACGTGAATTGTTTAAGTTGATGGAACAATGACGAAGATTACCTTGCAGCAGGGGGCTTGCTTGCGTACTCAATGCTGACTTTCTCAGTGATACGGTTTTTTGTTTCATTGAGTAAAACAAGTATGCGTCCTTACTGGGTCTGGGTATACTAATGAAATATTGCAAACCCGATTGATTTTCGTAAATAGGCTATACACCGGGAGACAATCACGGAGATTAACTTGCAGATGGGGGTAGGGATTGAAGAATCAGTCTACTAATGAATGAAATATTGCATACGCAATTTATTTTCTAAGACCAAACACCGGGGAAGGCTAAGACCTGGAGACTCAATCCACCGTGCAGCATGCACGTAACAATAAAACAAATTGCACAGCTATTAGAGTCATAATTACTGGTTGTGAAAATGAGCGGACATTTTCTACATAATTCCAGTAATTATGACTAATAGTGACGAGAACTTTCACAGTAAGGTAACGAACGATGTTTTCCTAGAAATTGCACAGCGAAAGCTTGTAAGCTGGTTGCCGGAAAGGCCACTAGGCAAAGTCTTGAAGATGTTATATCGGTATTGTCCAGATGTCGTTTCAGAGTGTTAGTAGTGTGGCAACCAATGAACACTGTTTCACCAAGTGAATTCCAATCATTAATAACTGCAACCGAGTAAAGGTTTTTTCTAATATCAAGGCAAATGGATGGTTTCTCAAGTTTAAAAGAGAGGCCTTTGGTTTATCGTCGAGCACTTAAAGAATTTCTCTTCTCCCTTAAGGAACAGTTTATAGTCTCAATGATCGCACCCTGCCACCTGCGAACAGCCAGAGTTGTAAGCCCAAGAGAAGCACAATGCTGTTCACAGTTCAAAAAGTTCAATTTAGTAAGCCTCTTAGTTGCCCATCGTTGAACGCTTTCGAGAAGATTAATGTCTTTCTGTAGCCAGGGAAGCCACGCCATATTGGCAAACTCCAGGTGAGGGCGAATAAGACCTTTGAAAGCAGTTTAAACGAGTTGGTATCCAATTTGGGTAAGTGTCTCGAGAGGTGTCCGATCCGTCTAAAGGCACTGACAACCGCTGTAGCACATTGCTTGGACACACTGAGGTTGATAGTGACCCACACACCCAGGTACTTTTCCTCAGTAACCTCACGTACGACCTCACCTCCAAGGGTGTAAACTTGTTTTGGATTATTATGGCGGAGATGCATTATATGGTTTAATTTTTTTGGGATTAAAGCAAAGTTTTAAGTTTGATAAAATCGTTTCCAGTGTTTTAATATCTTTTTGAAACTCACACCTATCTAGGATTGTTTTAACTGGCTTACCGATTTTCAGATCATCCACAAATTTAAGTGGGTGCGATTTAACTCCGTCTTGTATCTTGGCTGTGTCAACCGCAACAATTCTAGGTTCAAGCATGGTACCTTGAGTAATGTCGTCAAACATCAGTCCAAGCAGAATGAATATCATCAATCACCACTCTTTGTCGACGTTCCATTAAGAAAGCAATACAAAAATTAATATTCTCGAGGGAAATACATCCCATATACAGAACCACGTTGCTTCAGGACACCCGACAAGTCCGTGGTATCAATTGTCCGTTACTGTTAGTATTGGAATTGGTATTGGAAGCAAAAAGGGAATTTTGCCGGCCCCCAGCCAGGCCGGCTAAAAATTGTTTCTATTGCTAGGAAAATACATTATCTGTTAATTTTTACATCTATGCTCCGCTTGATGCTTTCTTAACTTTGAGATTTTCTTCTGCGTCGATCCGCCCAGCTCAACAACCCTCACCGCGCCAGCGCGGCCCTCCTTATAAATACAGCTCGCTCCAGAGCGGCTGCATCTATTGTTCTCTCTTGGTACGTCAGAAAGTGACTCAAGAGGTGAGGTAGGGTGGGTATGGTAATGTGTTTTCCTAACAATAGAAATAATTTTAGCCGGCCTGACTGGGGGCCGGCAAAATTCCCTTTCTATTCTGGAAAATACATAACCTGTTAATTTTTACATTAACAGTTAGACCTCGTCAGAGTTCGGTGGCGGGCACCGTCTGAACGGGTACCCTTGAGTTGTGAGCTGGGATCCCCAGGATTGTGTTGGAAACTCCGTTTGAAGTTCCTTTGCTTTCTGGGGGGGGGGGGGGGACGTTGGCCTGGCCAGCTTGTGTCGTGTTGCAGTGAATTCCTCATCCATGGTGGCATTCTAAAAGGTTTTCTTGCGATGGTGCGTCAAGTGCTAAGAGGCGGATGTAGTGATTGGGGTGCTCCACCCTGGTAGAGGCGGCCATTGCACTGTTCGGCTAGGGGTTTTTCGGCTCTTCCAGGAGTGAGATCAGGACAGTGTTGGTCGTTCCATCTCGAACTGGGATTTGATCAGAGATGAGGTGGGTGTTTCTTTGTGCCTTGGATCCAATTGTTAATTGCGGATTTGATAGAGTTTAGTGGACCCTTTGAGGCCTTCCAAGAAGATGGGGTTCAGGAGTTGTAGAAAGACGTCTAAAGGAGGGATTGATTGGATTGACTATATTCATTTTCACTAATGAAGCCACTTTGTCTATGGCTGTCTTGGATCCTGTTGGATAATGACTTGAATGAAGCCGATGCGATACTGGTGGCGTTATCTTTGGGTGTGTCTTCATGAGGAGTCAGGCGTTAGTTGCTCCGCGTGAAGATGTCACGTTTGCAGATTATGGTAGGTGCTTGTACCCTTCCGGGTTAGAAGAACCGGGATGGGTGAAAGCGTTCTTGGATCGCCCACAAGTTGGAGAAGGAAGTGTGGAAATCATGGTGGTGCGGGCCCAGTTGGGGCAATTGGCAGGGAGAGGCTGTTTCGAGTTCTTTTCTGCCGGACTTTGGGCAGGAGCTTGAGTGGGGTTGACAATAGTCCTGGGTGTGACAATTGTTCCCAGCTCGTGTTGTGCATATCTTTGTCTTGATGTGTTGCACCACAAGTGTGAGGTGAAGGTTTTTCCATTGGGATGTTGTTGTTTGAATCTCTTGTAACAGGATGGTGTTGTGTTGAGCTCAAGATGTCTTATTTCATACGTTGAATATGTGGTTTTCTTCACATGGGCACGTTGATGTCATGGGCTGTGTGGGTTGTCTTCGTCTCCAATTTGATTTCAGCACGCATTTCGTGGGAGCAGGTCACCAAAGACACGAGATGATCACGCCCATCATGAATTTTTTTTCTTTTTTCTTTGGTCAGGACAAGCTGTCGGAGACCAGTTGTGTGAGTGAGCCCATGATGGCTTGAAAACGTTTTTTATAATTATAACGTGAGAGTTAGTCTGAAATTACGAGAAAAACGATGTCCTTCTTGATCCTCAAGGGAAGACAAGCTGTCTGAGTCTAGTTGTCTGGGTGTGATCAGTTGGCTTGCAACTTCAGTCATTTCGTGAGTTTTTAGTCACGAATGGGACGGGCAACAACGTCTTTCTTGGTGCTTAGGTGAAAACCAGCTATCCGAGACTAGCTGTGTGAGAGACCCCTTGATGGCTTGATTCTTCACTCATTATGTGAGTATTACTCATGAATGAGGCGAGACGACGACATCTGTCTTGACTTACTGTCCTGTCCAACTGAAATGAATGTAACTGGATGAAGCATGACCCCCCTAGCCAGTGGCGGCATCGGTCGGGAGTAGAGGCTTGAGCAGATGTGTTGGTGGTCCTGTAGACTTGAATTTTGCCTTGATTATGTGACGGAGTCACAGTCGGGCCAAGCCGCAGCATGAAAACCCTTGCTCTGGAGAGCTTCACTCAGAACGCGGGTTTAAACCACGTAAGAGATGAGCAGATGTGTCGTCGGTTGTGTTGACTTGAGTCTTGACTTGATTATGTGACCGAGTCACAATCGGGACAAGCTGCGTCGTTCGAGTGCGTTGAGAAACGGTTGTACGTTGATGCGAATGCGAATGCGAATGTGGCTGTGACCGAGTTTGAATGCGAATGCTGGTTGGCATGCGAGTGCGAATGCGGGTCCGTCTGTGAAATGCGCATGCCCGTGGGGGCATGCTCGCATTCTGGGTAGTTCCGGTTCCTGTCCATGGAGGGATCATGGCTTGTCAGAATGTTGGTTGGCATGCAGTGCTGGTGTGAATGCGAATGCACGAGGGGCATGTTCACATTCAAGGTATTTCTGGTTCCTATCCGTGGAGGGATAGTGGCGTGTCAGAATGTTGGTTGGCATGAGTGTAAATTTGAAATGCGAATGCGAACGCTTCTTGAGGAGCGAATGCGAATTCAAATGCAGGCAAGAATGTGACCGATAGTGCGAATGCAAATGCGAATAATTGGCAATGCAAGTGTGAATGCAATCCGAATGCGATTTTGACTCAGAATGTCTTATTGTTGTTGGGACATGAGTGCTTTATTGGTGGTTCCGGTTCCTGTCAGTGGAGGAGTCGTTGTGTTGCGATTGGTGCTGGTGATCTTGCTTGACTTTAATCAGCATCCAGTTGGCCAATGAAGTGGTTTCTCGATTCAGGGAATGAGAATCGTTTCTTTGGTTTTCTATTTCTTTGGTGTGGTGTTGCCACCGGTTCATGGTTTCTTGGTGTCCCATGTCGGTCAATAGGTGACGTCGTGACTTCAGCTGATGAACAAGACGGGTGATTAAAAGGCCAAATCCAGGTTAGGTTTGTGGTTTTCTATCTCAAAGATACAAATTGGGTTGGGAAATTCCCGTAGGATGATCTCTTTCCAATGTACAGTGAGAGGGTCCCACCTTGAGGGTGTGGACGTGATGGGTGTTGATTAGAGGTTTCAAACGGGTTGCAGTTTCTCGTCTCAAAAGTACTGTAGGGTTGGGCAATTACCGCAGGACAGTCCCTTATCCATGTACGGGGAGACATCCAATCTTGAGGGCGTGACTGTTGATTGGAGGGTCAATTTGTAGCGGTCGTGGTTCCTTATCTCAAGTACTGATTGGGTTAGGCAATTCCTGTAGGACAATCCCTTTCCAATGTACTGCGAGACATCCAATCTGGAGGGCTTGACAGCTGATCGGTGCGTCAAATTGTAGTGGCTTGTGGTTGCCCATCTCTAAAGTACTGATCGGGTTGGGCAATTCTCGTAGGATAATCCCTTTCCAATGTACAGTGAGAGGGTCCCACCTTGAGGGTTGCAGTCTGTCGAAGGTTCTTGAATCCAAGCTGAAGCTGTTGTCAGCATACCAGTGCCCAAGTCTGTGGCGTTGTGGGTATCTGTAGCTGTAGCTAGAGGGTGCTAAGAAGTTCGAGTGCGAATCCGAATGCCATCCAGTACACGCCGATGAATGTCAGGTCTGTGGCGTTGGGGAATGGAAATGAGAGGGCGCAAGGGAGTCCGGGTGCGAATGCAATTCATCACGCACCGATATTCAGTTATCAGCGACATAGAGGAAACGGAAACGAGAGGGCGCCAGGAAGTCAAGGTGCGAATGCGTATTGTGTACCGCGTTCACGTTGTCGCTGTTGAGTTGAGGGCGCTTCAGTCGGTTGCATGACCGGGAGCCGGAAGCGGAACAATGAAGCTCTCGGGTGCCGTCGTAGGCCTAACGATCGGCAGGAGAAAGTAGAAACGATCATGGCGGGCTTCGGACGAATGCGAATGAATAAAGGTGTCGATGAAAATAAGTAATCCTAAGGTAAGACGACCTGTCGCCAGGTCAGCTTGAGAACAATAGATGCAGCTGCTCTTGAGCGAGCTGTATTTATAAGGAGGGCCGCGCAGGCATGGTGAGGGTTGTTGAGCTGGGTGGATCGGCGCAGAAGAAAATCTCGAGGTAAGAAAGCATGAAGCGGAGCACAGATGCAAAAATTAATAGGTTATGTATTTTCCAGCAATAGAAAAAGTGGGTACCGTCGAATAGCCTTAATTGTTTGGATTGGAATGTTGTAAGAGTTTTACAGAGCCCTAGGTTCACGCCACCAAACAGAAGAATTACAGTATTAGAAATACTACCCAACAGTTATTACTCGGGTAATTCACAACGCCGAAACTAAAAAGACCACTGCAAATTACCTTGTGTAGTAAAACTCCATGGCCAAATCATTCCAATGTTTCTCATCTGGAGGCACCACTGACTTCAACGCACATGGTGAATGTCCAGCCCACGAGTCGCACGAATACACGACACCATATTGGCCTCTTCCTATCTCTCTACCCAACTGTGGCATACCTGAAATGAAAGAGAAAAGGCATTTCTAAGCCTGTAAGCTACAAATGACTTTAAAAAAATCCAACACAAAGCCTACCTACCGTACATTAGGACATCCCGTAATGATGTACACTCAAGTGCGTACCGAGCAATTTGAGGAGTAAGGAGTTTCCGTACCTAATTTTAGAAACAAAAATAATTATACCTAGTAGTAATAATTTTGAAATGTCGGTGCTTTACTTGCCACAAATTCCTACCTTCACTCTTTGTTCCTCTGTCTTTTCCAGCCTTCCATTGTGTCGAGCTTCTAGATGCTTCAAGGCTGTGGCAAACACCTCGTGAGACTGTTTTAGTTTGTCACGAAACTAATAAAAAGAAGAATGACATTAAGTTTTTTTTGACTAGTTAGGATTGATAAGATGAAAACTTGAACTGGAAAAAATAATTGGTTCCCAGAAAACCTTTCTTTGGACATATGGATGGCTTTCTGGGAAGCCATTTCTGAAGTTTTCGAAAATCTTCGTTAAATCTCAGAACTGCAACATGTTATGTATCAAGACCAGACCACGGAACCAAGTCTAAACAGTACAACAACTTCGTTGTCCTATCAGTCAAAATAATCCAATCTAGATACTGTATTTATTTAAGTCTAGGGCACACTTTTTTCAGTAACTTGCAGTCATGCTTGGGAGTATGCCTCAGTTTGACAATGGAATTTTCAACAATTGTAAACTACCTACACCATTCCCTTTGGGCTTTGAGAGTTCCACACCTCCATCTCCTGAACCCCTCAAATGAAAATGTGAAGCCAACCATTTTAAACTAAATGTAGTCTTATTTATCCAACAAATTTAGGCCTTTGGTGGTCCTCGTAGTTTGGATTTACAGAAGGTGAACTCGACAGTGAAGAACCCAGAAAGTGCTTAATAAAGAGTTCAAGCAGCAAGCCAAGCCTCACCATCTTCTTACATGAAACATAGCTGTGTATACCAAATGTAAAATTTTTGGATACTGATACGCCTAGTAATCGGCAATTTTTCTTTTTTCAGTTTACCTTGAACCCTGTTGGGCCTAAGCGACATCTCAAAAAAACACTCCGAACACCTGACGAAGGATATATCGTCAGCTCAGTTCTAAGCCTTGTTTAAAAAAAAAATCCAATCGTGTAAAAACGCAGGTAATTTCAATTGAATTTGGTACTTTCGAACGTAATTTTTGGTTAATTTAGTTCAACACCTTTTTTTTATTCTCTTAAACGATGTTTTTGTTGGCATTGTCGCCAAAATTGATGCGACATTGCTTTTGTTTGCTGAAAATGGGCCTTGGTTCAAACGACAGTAAATCCGGAACGTAACACACGGTGAATTGTGAATTACCCGGTATCGGCCCGAACCCGGAACCGATCCAGCATTGGCATCAAATTATCTGGAATCGATCCGGATCCGGTAAACCGGTATCCGGTCGGTCCCTAAAAAATAACCCTACAAAATATACCGCATATATTCATATAACGGACACAAACACTGTCCAGCTAATTTTCAACAACCCTCAACAGTTAATGTTATCATTCGAAGGTTTCCTCGAGTACTGCAAGTTGAAATTTTCGTTAGCGCTTTTACATAGTCGAACTTCAGAATTTTTTTTAATAATGAAAATGTAGTACGATGGTCCCAATTATATTTCTGCTCAAGAACTTACAATTATCACGTCAGCGAATTTTTATAATTCAAGACTGTTCAGTTTTTTTATTACAATTTATTTTCGCAAGGCATGCAACTTGTCCGTAGCAGCCATGTTTTGGCCATAGGCTTTTTCAGCAGGAAAATAAAAAACGGCGTAAAGCTCGAAAGGGTTAAAAACAAAGGCTCACGTTTCATCCCCAAAATCAAAGCATTGTCTCTTGGTGGCTGGTGTGAAGTTCGGACACCAAGGGATCCGAGACTTTTGCGGCAACGTGGCCGCGACCAGTTCAAGGCATGGCTGTCCTGCAAAATGATGAGGATAGTCTGCAAACCTAATTTATTTCCCCTCTGAACTGTAGTTGCCCTCATTGTTTTATACAAAAGTTATTGGTGTCCTTTTTTTGCTTTAATCTTTATATTGTACCTAGTGTTTGAAACATAAATAAATATTTGTGTTAAAAGAGTGTAAATGAAACGACTCATGTTTGTGAACTTTATCCAAGATTATTAGGGCTGGTTTAACATTTTGCTGTTAATATGCTAGGCACCAGTTGATCAGCTTTACATATCAGGACAATTAGATGCTCATTATGACTTTTGGAACAGTGAATTCTTCCGGCTGTTAACCCAACAATGCTAAATAAATTTCATTTTTTAAAGAACAACAAACTAACAACATGAATATAATGAGGTTTCACTAACAGATTCATTAAATGATACACGTAATAGCATAATAAGTTGTCTCACCTGACAACAAATACTTCGCGCTAAACGTGATTCACTGAGACTGTAGATCATGTCCAGCGCTATTTTCCTTTTCCATTCTACATCAATTCGTGGTGGCGTTTTCCATGGCATACTTTGAATTAACTGTCAACAAAATGTACATTGTCAAGACGAGTTACTGTGTACTTGTTAATAAGCATTAAGCAACAAACCTACCTGCTTCATTTTCTCCCACAAGACACGCATGAAGGAAGAACTGGTTTTGGTTGTGACTTCTACATGATAGGCTGCATTCAGAATCTGTAGATTATAAAATGGTCAATTGAAATGTCAATAAGAATGCAACTTCCTGATATGTTCCAGGGTCAGGTTTAAAAATACTGCAGCTAGCTCGCAGCATTTTATGTTGCTGCTTTGGGCACCAACAAAAGAAAATGTAATTGAAGATAATGCAATGCAACCAGTCAGCATAAAGTACAATGGTAAAGACTATCATACTCACATTTTTATTCTGATACCCAATATTACAAAGTCATTTTCTTTTTTGTGCTATAAGTTTCAGTCTGATACGCGCACCACACGGCTACCGAACATACAAATGACACTGTTCAAACGAGATGTGATGAAATTGGACATACTGGACAGAAGCCACGCAGTTATATGCAATTACTTTGGAATCGCTGCTGGAAAACCCGTTTTGCTTCGGTTAGGAAAAAATATTCAGTTGACAGAATTAATAACATTCATCTTTGAGGAGAACAGAACCCAGCAAAGCTGTATTATTATGACCCTTTACACGCAGCACATTTTATTGTTAAACTTTACATATTTAAATAGTACATTACGGCAAATAGGTCACATCCACTCGTTTCACCATGGCTCCCTCTTGTCTGATCTCTCAAACCACCCCCCCCCCCCCCAACCACCCGCCTTCCTGAAAGTTTTGACTGTAGACTTAAGTAATCAGGATGGCACAAGTTTGCTGTCAACTACAATGATAAATGACACGTGGTATGCTTTACTCCTGCTTGTATTTCTGGTTTTTAAAAAACAGCCACAAGTGGTGTTCACCACGTATCCTTCCGTCCAGTGCATGCCAACTATTTTCTAAAGCAAGACTTTTTATTTATTCTTTTGCTCGAAACATTTTGCTATTTAAATCAAACCTAACCAACATGGCAGCTGGTGTAGACGTAGATATACAGGCCTCCCGGCTTTTCGTGAACGATGTTTCTTTTATTCATCAAAAGCAGATACTTACCTAAGCAACCGTTAGTTGACTTGGCAGTAAGTTTTTATAAACCTAGTTAGATCACGTTGGCAAAAGAACTCTTATTTACCGAATTAGACGCGGCAGCCGCAAGGCATGGCATATGATTCACTGGTCGTAATACTACGACAGCAAGAACCAAACAAGCAGAAGTGTCAGACATGTACGACTTATTGCAGGCAGCTGGCGATGAAAAAGGCCTGAATGAATTTCCCTACGATTGTGCCAGACAATTTCAACAATCAGCCAGCAGTCGATCCAAGCTGGCACAATGTTGGCTTGCTGGCTGCTCAGGTCAATGAACTGAAAGCGGCGGCGGCCATGATGGAAAATCGATGGCATTCCAGGACATGTGATAGCAGTAATAACACTCACGGACTGACCCCTACATCGTATCTGAGCTTCGTTGCTAGTCATCGGGAGTTCGTTGAAGGTCTGCAGTTGTGTCGACAGGAATTTATGTCGACATGAAATTATGCATCGAAATGCTCACCGCCCGAGGCTTTTCTCAGAAGTCTAACAACGTAACCGGTAATCCTAAGTGCCCAGCATCGCATACGAACCGGAAGTCTACAGCGGAAGTCGCGAATCAGAAGTCGCCGACAATTGACGACACGCCGCATCAGCACCAAGCAGACGTTCTGGACATTGTAAACACTACCAGCCCGCCTGATACTGACAGTTGTAATGTGGCTTTGGAGCATATGAACGAAAATTGGGCATACAATGCTTGTATACCAGGCATTTAGCCCTAACCTGGGCCCACAGCATCCACATACACAGGATTCCGAATCCCACCCCATTCAGGTGATTGCCAACCGGCCAGAAAAATATTTATAGTAACCAGCGCAACCATGGGTACTGCAGTGAGGCCGATAGTGACTGGAGCATACAGCAGAGGCCTGAACGAACACTGCTTCGCTTCGACAATAGAAAGTCTAGGAATGACGACCGATTCCCACAACCTAGTGGAAATCAACATGAGGATAATGATGGTTGGTCAACAGCATTTGGCACAAAACGAAATAGGCCACCGCGCCACAGTAGGGCAGTGTGGGGATCTGAACAACCGTCTAACGCTGGGATGTCAGCTCGTCCTAGACAGTTCACCTTTTTCGTAGGCAATTATTCTTTAGATGTCGAACTTAGAACAGTTACTGTTACAGATCATTTTGCTACTATGCTGAACAAGGGTGAACATTTAATTCAATGCGTACTTCTGCCCAATCGTGCGCAAAACAACAGACGTACCAGTGCTTTTAGAGTACCGATTCCTATGAGATTTCGTGACACTGTTCTTGATGGCAAAAAGTGGCCCTTGGACACGGAAGTTAGGCCTTATTTCTGGCGCAAGCAAGCGGGTATGGGGGAAGACACGACTTATAATAATTCAACTCGTTAAAAGTCATTACCTGAAACTGTGCGGGAGTGAAAAGTGCCAAGCCCGAAGTAGCCAAATTATGTAGTCAGGCAGACATTGTGCTGTTGCAAGAAACTTGGTTGTGTGATTATGAGTTGGACTATTTGAACGGTACAGTATTCACAAAGATTTCTATGCGGTGGCCACTTCACCGGTCGACACTTCCACTGCCATTCATCGTGGGCGACCATACTGTGGCGGCAGCCCCTTTGCTCTAGCCGCACTACCATCCATTCTTTTAACAGCTCCAGGGTTTTAGGGATGTCATTCCAAGTCTCCGAGAGTGTGCGTCTGGCCATTGACTCTATTGCTGCTCCTAGTAATAAGCACATCAATGAAACCTATGAAGAGCTGCTGTTGGTTCTCCGTGAAATTGATATTTTTACAGGTAGTGAACACTGACCGATTCTGGTCTCTGGTGACTTCAATGCTAATATTAGGAGAGCATGTCACTCCACAGAGTTTGTCGCCGAGGGGGTTGTGGGCATGGGACTCGCCTTCCTTGATAGTGTGCTGCCGGCTGACAACTGCACTTTCATTAGCCATTCACAAAACGTAAAGTGTTGGGATTGATCACATCTCTGGGACTACGCGGATAGCAGATGCTATGCTCAAGCTTTGGGTTATGAAAGAATGTTGGGCTCTGACCATCTTCCATTGGGTATCGTCTTGGGCTTTCCTACCGCCGCTACAACTGCTGATACCCAGTTGCCAATCGTGGGTACACCTCAGGTGTATCGCAGGAAAGTTTGATGGAGAGACTCTACGACTGAGCAGAGAAGAGCTTACGCTGAACATGTTTCCAATACGCTTGTGCTTTCTGAAGCGTCAGAAGGCTTGACCTGTAGAGGTATTAAATGTGATCTCTGCACCCACCAACAGGATATCGATAGGGAGGCAGCCCTTCTTGTTGCTGTCCTTATCGAGGCAGCTCGTCTAAAGTTGCCTTGTCGCTCTTCCACCACTGAAGCACTGAAGCACGCAGCGTACCTGGCTGGAATGACCATGTCAAAGAACACTATGCAGCCCATCAGCAGGCTCATTCCATGTGGGTTCGTGATGGCAGGCCTGGGACTGGGGCCAGCTACGAAGCCCGCCGTGATACAATATGGACCTTCAAGATTGCTTTGCGCTGGTGCCGCCCGAATGATTGTGCCTTGACCGGGGGGGGGGCCTTCAGGATTAATTACGTTCTAGGGATAATGTCGCTTTTGGGGCTGCGGTTCGCCATACGGGACGTGCTACTAGGCCAACGGTCGACGGGGCGAAGGCCCTAGTGCTATTTGCACCATGTGGAAGCGCAGGTTCACCGATATTTTCACCGAGACCGCTCAGGAGGAATCTGTCAACAGTGGTAAAGCAACTAATGCCAACAACGAGTGGGAACACCGTGTTACTCCCGAAATTAGTCCTGCCAAGATTGCTCACCCACTGCTTGCCATGAAGAGGGACAAGGCTGCTGGCCCAGACGGGTTGAATACTGAACATCTCCGCTTCACTGGGCATTTGGCTCATACCTTTATTGCCCTGATCCCTTCTGCCTCCTTGGCCCATGCTCACTGTCCCGAGCCTGCCACTAGGACCACTTTAACTCTCATACTGAAGAAGACGACTGCAGACCCCAATACGAGTGATAGTTACCGTGGTATCGCGCTTATGAGTCCGATCGCTAAACTTCTGGACCCAGTTATCCTGAATCGTATTAAAGCCCAGACTTCCACTTGCGATGCGCAATTCGGATTTAAAAGGAAGCACTCCACCTCGATGGTTGTGTGTGCAGTGTAAGAGACCATTAGAAGATACCGTAGAGCTGGTTCTCAGGTGTATGCCTGCTTCGTGGATGTGACTAAGGCCTTTGATAAGGTGGCACATAGCTGTGTTTCAAGCTCTTCGTCAGAGAGGTCTTCCATCTTATATTACCGACTTTATCGATAACTGCCATAAAAGGCAAGCTATTCAGGAGAGCTGGAAAGGACATCTGATTCCTTTACGGCTACGTGTGGAGTGCGACAAGAAGTCCCCTTACCTCCTTTCCTCTTCTGTCTGGTCCTCGATAGAGCTATTGCCAGCATTTCTAAATTGGCCACTGGTTGCAGGGTAAATGGTGTTGCCGTGAACATTGTTGCTTTCGCTGACGACATCGTCCTGCTGGCCCCAAGCAGACGGGCACTTCAGTTTCTGCTGGATAGGCTGGTGTACTTGCCTCATGACAAGGGACTGACCTTCAATGCCAACAAATCAGTTGGAATGGTGTTTGGTGGGGCGATGATCCCCCCCCCCCCCCACAATGATTAACTACACACTGTCAGCCAACTTTTCGGACGATGGCCACCTAAGAAAGGTCCAGAGAGAATTCTGTAGGGCGGCCAACACCGTGCTTCACACTTTCAGTTTTGCTTCTGAAGAATGCAAACTACAGCTACTGAAGACCCGTGCAACTGGCCTGTATGGCATGGCTACTTGTCTCAATTTCCAAAAAGCAACTGCGAAGGAGCTTGCCATTGTCTACCATGAAGCTATCAAGAGAGTGCAGCACTTACCTCGGCAAAGTCACAATCATCAGGCTTGCTGGGATGGCAAGATGTTCACGCTCGACCTCACAGTTTTTTTTGAAGCAGGCCAACCTTTGGGGAGCTATTCTTGCATCTGGCAACAGGCTGGTGAAGGCGTGTAGGGGTGGTCCCGAAGGTTGGGGCAACGGACTCGGAAGTATGGTTGCTAAAGGTATGCTTGCACTTGGTGGTTGGTGTGAGTTGAGGTCACCAACGGACCTGAGGTCTCTGCGGCAGCGTGCCCACGATCATGCTCAGGGGATGGCTGTCCTACAAGATTCTGAGGGCAATCTTCTGCCCTAATTTCCTGGCCCTGGGGCTATGGTTGTCCCTCACATGATCCTCCTCATCCCTTAAATTTAGTTTCCATTGACAGTTATGTTTTTGTTTTTTTATTCCAAGTTTGTACCTTGTGTATGGTAAATACATAAATAAATAAATAATTAAAACGATTACCCATTACAAAATACTGCAGTATATTTCTTATGTCAAAAGGTTCTGCATAGTTTGATCAATAAGTTTTTATGGTAAGGCTAAGAAAAGAAATATTCATGTAATGGGCTTTCGAACAAAACAGTGAAAACACCACCACATTTATAAAATTCTTTATTTAATTGGTTTTCTGCTGGAGTAGTGCTATTGACTGAGATGTAGTTTACGAGCTTAATCAGCATTGTGGGATTAAATACTTCAGCAGCTCTTCAGTTAAACACATAATTTGTATGCCTACCTGTGTGAGCGCTGCACTTGCTTGCGGCGAATCTCCATCATCCATGCAAGAGTTTTCAAGGCATTTTAAGCATCGCTGCAAAGTGCCTGAAAAAAAATGATGTATGGTTATTTATGCGTGCACGCCCAATGCAGAAGAGTAGCAGGTCGAAAATTTATTTCATTAATTTACCAACAAAGCTTTCCCGTAAATAATCTACAGAATCGATCAATTTTTTGGCAACAGCATTGTTGAGGGAACCCAATATGAGGTCTTGAATTTCGCCTGTGCAAATTTTAAGCTCACGTGTGCACGTAATCTCACCAGCTGGCGGTACAAAAACACCTGAAAAGAATACGTATGGTACTTTAGGCACATTTCCCTTAAATGGTACAGCAGGTGGGGCAGTCAATGTGTTTCAATCGAGGGCATCATCCAAAATACTTGCCGACCAATCGTGGCAAGTGAAGGGTTAAAACTAACCTGGCTACTGCTTATAATTACTTTTCACGAACATAAAGCATTACTTTACTATTTCCAGTAGTATTCCAGATTCCAGTTCCTTTCAGTAGCCATGGGGTAGTTCCACAACTACAGTCCAGCCATTACGATAAAATGCTACATTCACACACAAGTTGGTTTTAAAATTTAAAATATGATAGGAATGGTGATGCATTTGAAACAGACTAATTAATACCACGCATGCACTTTTACTTATTACAGGTGTTACCAAATTAACTATTTTCTACTTTGAATGTTCGAAAATCAATCAATTACAAATGTAACACTCAAATTCAAAAACGAAAATACTCTCAGTAGCATACGGTATTTTACAAGGCTGTTTATGTAGGAGAAACATGAAAAGGAATCCATTCTCGAGTGAAACAACATACCGGTATGGCTGACGTAAGAAACGAGTATGAAGCAAACAGCATCGCCACCCACCGCATGAGTACTAAGCACAAAATCGAGTAGGACCAAACTACTACTCTGCTAGTGTCTAATAGTAAAAGGGATTTACATCTAAGAGGACTTGAATCGCTAGCGATTCAACACTGCGTGGCGAGCGGACAACCTCTCATGAATCTACAAGGGCCGTCAAACCCTAATATCAAATTCCTAATTAGTAAAGAGTTGGGGGCACACCTCTCGCACAAATGAAATCGTGCGAGCGTTGAACAGACGACACGCGAGAAGTACAGTGGGCAACGATTTCCACGCATTTTCAAAACACTAGCACTCGTGGCAATGTAAAACAGAAGCAAGTACAAGAAAGGAAGCCTGAAGAAGATAAGGAGAGACCGAAATTAACACCACTCGGACTATTAGGCCTATCGAAAATTCGCAAAATACCGTACTGAGAGTATTTTTGTTTTTGAATTTGAGCGTTACATTTGTAATCGATCGATTACAGGTGTTGCAAATTAGAACCACTTGAAAATTTTGAGCAACAGTCAACTTTGGTTTTTTAAACGATTACTTACATTCATCATTAAGACTGATACGCAAAACCAAATTGCAACAAAATTCAACAGTGGAAGTTCCACAGCAGTATAGTTACTTGTGAGTCTGCCACCTTCATCACGCCACATAAAAACAATACTTTAGTACATATTGTTCATCAGGAGAAAGATGTTATGTACACAATTTGAAATCACAGTACACCTCAGTTGTCACTGGATGCATCACTTTTCATCCTAGTGGGCCATTGTAGCCAGTCGTCATACTTTGCATTGAGACGAGTTGCCAGATCTGGAGTGGCAAGCTGATCTACTTGCAATATGCCGGTTCTTGGATATTCATGAGTGGCACACCCTCATTTTGAAATTGATGGATTGTGATGGTTTCAACAGTTCAGAGGTGTGTTTGCATTCAGCAAAATGCTTGTCTTTAGTCGGTTAGGCTGGTGTTTGGTGTTGATTTCGTGCAATGCAATACTGTTGAATTTGTGCTGCAATTTTAGTTTTGTGTATCAGTCTTCATTCGAAGCACTTCCATGTGGACACAGTGTTTAGTTAGCGAGGATGTAATTTTGTTTCACAACAGAAGTAAATTTTAAATTCTCATTCAATCAGTTCACAGCATCTCTATTTCAATATTTTGTATGACATTGGTGAAACTTTGTCTGGAGCAAAACAAAATAATGACAGGGCTATAATTGGGAAGATGAAATGACGTGTTCACTATTTCATCTTCAGTATCACCTCATGATTATGCTTTAACCAACTTCCCTACGAAGTATCGCAAAAGCAAAGGCATACAGAATAGTGAGGCAGAGAAGCTAAGGGCAAATAAAAAAGTACCTTGACAGGGGATTATCGTAGGTAATATCCCGAGTGCAAGGGTAGTTATCGATAATTTTTTGGAGCATGAAAGTTTTTGCTCCCATTAAACTAGTGAGTGCTCATGTTGGCTAATTATTAAGATAACGAAGTGACGAGGGAGCTTATTGCCAACTTAAGCACGAACGAATTTAAGGGAGCAAAAACTTGAGTGCTCCAAGAAAATCGATAACTACACGAAGCAGGAGGGGTATTTAATCAGAGTATCTAGCGAGAATTAAATTTTATTGGCAGTTTATTAATAAATCAATGACAAACATTTAAGGGCGTACATAAGAATTCTGCATTTTGTATTAATATTGTTGTACTTTTATTAATTTTTTAACAAGTCTATTAGTTGAGGCTTACGTAAAGTAGCCTTTCACTTTCGGAGTTTTGTTTCGTTTTTCTTTAATACGCTTCAGTGTGCGGACGTTCACAGGTTGTATCTCCGCAGAAACGATCACAGAATGTCACTGAAAACTTTAATTTACGTGTTAGCAAAATTATACTAAATGTTTTTGTAGCAGTTAAATTAGCTATACGTGTTTACATCTATATTCGTTATTCATTTTTAATTATCTAATCACAAACTCTTAGCTGCCGTGCTGGACGATAATGGCAAACTGCGTTCTAACCAGCCTTCAGTCCAGTCAGAATGTTGCTCGCTGTCTCGGTTGCTATGGAAACGAATACAGCCTCGCTATTAAAAATTGAAAATAAGTTCGAGTGACAATTCCTGGAGTAAAGATGCATTGTGGACGTGTTAAGTACATTGTATAGCTCCTGTGAAGCGTGTTTATTATGGCGTAATGCGTTACCTACAGGAGCAATAAACGAATCAGGCCTAACGACCTATTCTATCGCCATGTTAAAAATATTCTTGTTTATGCCGGTTTCATTAGTTAGCACCAGTCAGAAACGGAAGTCGTTGTCGCAACTGACGTCCCGTCGAAAACAATCAAATGTAATATAACATAACTTTTCTCACATACTAAGTTTAGCTTCCCATTCTTTAATAAGTGATTAATTAAGCCTTCTTAGCAATTTTAAGTATGCGAATCTGGTGTTACGAGATGCCAACTAGTTGTGATTCCGGCTTATCGCTAATGCACTGGTGCGCTTATCACTTATTAATCGCCCTCTTGGTAGACCATGCAGAGTGCTGATCAGAATAAGCGGGCTGTGATTGGCTCATACGTAAAAAATCTCCCTTTCCCATTGGCTAAAAAAAACTAGAGAGATACTCGGCAAAATCGACCATGCGAGTGGCCGGCTTTATTATTTTCAAAATTCTGACAAATGCCTACCAAAAAAAAAAAACCCTACCTTAAGCTAAATACGAACTTTTAAAAAAATGAACCTTTGTACTCTTAAATAATTTTATGCTGAATGCAGCGATAGGTTTAAGCTGATTATTAACAAGACTTAATAACATGAAGCAATGCAAACAATTATTGCATGCCACTTTTTCATGAAGTGGATAAAAACGACATCACACGAAAATCGATAATATCTCAATAAAAAATTTCGTCGATTATCGTATTGCACTTTTCCTGATTTATCCAATTATCGTGCAAACCCCAATGCTCAAACTGTCAAATCTTGGAAACTGTAATAGCTAGAAACAAGCGGTTTGCGGTGTTGCGTGCAGAATTACAAGGGCTCTCCAACCAATAGTGCAATACTGTTGCTAGCCACTTTAGCTGATTAGAGTTAGTTTAATGCAAACAATATTTACGCATTAAGTAGCAGCACAACTGCTAAATTATTTCTACATGGTGAGGAAGTAATGGACAATTTAAGTGCATGCTCATGTTTACTAAGCAAATGGCGAGTTCCACACAATTCACATTCGTGAAAGTTGCTTGTAGGCTTCAGCAAAGGTTTTTTTATTTAATTAACTAAATTTAAAATGGTTATTCCAGTTTCAAATTTTTTTTATCAAGATATAATTGATTATCGCGATAATTTTAAAAAAGTTTTATTGGGATAAAAATTTGTTGTATGGTGTCACCCCTATCACACGGTGGAATTTTTGACATGCGGGTGGTCTTATCATAGTGAATTAACAAACATGTGTATTCAAAGGTTTTCCAGTAGTTATAGCATATACTTTATCCAGTAAATTCCAATGTTTTCAATATAAAATATTTTAACAGGTTTCAGTATTTTCTATATATAGTATGCTTAGAAAAATTGCTGTACCTTTAAATTCGTAGGTTGATGCCTTTTCCAACAATTCGTCTTTCATACTGGCAATAGTGTCAAGAATGAGGTCTTTTATTTCGTCTTGCTTATGGTCGGCTATATCCATCAGAGAAGTAAATAATTCGGTTTCTTTTTCTCGAGCATAATCTAGGCGTTTTGGAGTTATAAGGATATCTCGATTCATGTCAAACGCAGACAAAATGAACATGCGCAGACATCGCGTGTGACCTTCATTCAGTAGTGATGCAACAGCAACAACATGTGACTGCAACACATGACGTGCAAAGAGCAAAAAAGAACCCATATTTTCAAAGGACTCCACAAATTCACTTTCAACCTTGGATGGATCACGGCAGGTACGTGTATGTGAGGGCTTCCGGCATGGAATCATTGTGAGGTAACCTACATTACAAAAAAGAAAATGGTCACCCAAAAGATGAGACTTACAGAACAATAAGTGAAGTTAGCGTTGTCAAGGCGTTATATGCAACATTGAAAGCATCATGTTGTGCAATGATTTTGAATGGTGCAAGCTTGCAGTTTAAATTAACGGCCTGTGGCTGGACCAGGTTGGAAAAATATAAAAAATCTGATTCTAAATTTATTAATAAACTATAACACATATTTTTATGTTATTCTGAAGCACAATTCCATACCTATAACAAACCAAAACTCAACAGTTCTAGGTTAATATGGCAAATTCGTACATAAAAATGTATTGCAACTTTTTTCCCCCATTTTTTCATGCCTAACTAAAATAAAATTAGGTTTTTTTTTTTTTTTATGTAAAAAGAGAAAATTGCCAGCCCCGGCAGGCTGGCTGAATCTTGTTTCTCCTAAAAGAAAATATAAATCACCTTCACATTTAGCATTCTTGTTTCTCAAATGCATTTTTTCCTAGAGTTAAAGTTGTCGAACTGTTGCCAGTTTGGTAACCCTAGTAGGCAGGCGTGCACCCCTCCTATAAAATTGGACATAATGCAAAAGCGGTCATCTTTCTTTCTTCTCAATATGTCAAAGTGGTGATTCAAGAGGAGAATTAGGGCAGGTACAGGTATTGTATATTTCGTCAAGGCAATAGAACAACATTTTCTGTTTCTATTGCCGTCGACAATATACATTACCTGTAAATTTAGCATTTACAGAAGACCTCGTACAAAATGGCGGTGGGCACCACCTGACGGGTACCCTAGGGTTAGGAACTGGTCCCCCCCAAAAGTCACAGACTTCGCAATTTATTAAGACCACATAAACAGAAAGATCGGATCTCTTTTCTCTTGCTTCTTCTTAGTACTTAAGGGGGGGTTGACGACATGTCTGACTGCAACAATGGGTCTCAGGCGATAAAGTCCTTCAGAGTGGTTGGGCATGTCTCTGAGGTAGTGGCTCGTGAACACTGACTGATTCTTCCATGATGCTGCTCTGAGGATCTCAGGAATGGGGATGGGGACAAGCCAATGAAGTGGAGATGGCACGAAACTCATGAGCTGTGACCCTGATGTTATCGTCGTGGTAATTTGGATCGAAGGCATCGTAGGCGTCACGGATGACATTTTTAATTGAGCTTGCGATCATTGCAGGGGATGTTATACCAAAACTCTTTTTGAAGGGTATGAAAAGTTGCTGCACACGCACGTTTGTCTGGAACTGGACTGATGGAGTGGGGAAGTTTGGCATTGTGCCTCATGGGAAATAAGTAGACCATGGAAGGGCCGCCCCCCCCCACGTGGTTAACAGACGTCTGCAAATGGATGTCTTTAGGGTGTGTTCTCCTGAGGGAAGTATGCGACGGGAGAGGGAGCTCGCTATCATGTTTCAGTTGCCTGGAATATGTAGTGAGAGCAGTTTCGTGTTCATCTGGATGGAAAGTTTGAACATGTTGGCGGTTATTTCGTGTAGCTTCCTGGAATTTGTTCGTCCTTCCTCTCGTAGAGAAGCAACTGCTGTAGTGTTATCCAGTTGAACTATTTTTCCTGACACAAGGGTTTGAAAGTGCTTCAAGCTACTGAGAACTGCTTTCAGCTCGAGGATGTTTTTAAGTGATCTTGATCTCGACTTGTCCACAGGGCCGAAGTCTTGTGATGTGCAATGTGTTCTCCATCCTCCTATTGCAGCGACCGTCAGGTCAGAATATGAAGACCGTCGGATCCTGAAGGGGCACTCTTTGAGATAAAGCCTTGACGTCTGACCACCAAAGTGTCGGTTGGAAAGGTTTCCAAAGGGTGTGTCCTGGTTGCAGGCGCTTCCCCCCCCCCCCCCTCCCTCTGCAAGCGTTGATCCGGTAGTGCTGAAAAGGGTGCATTATCCATCTGCCTCAAAGCACGAGATTTGCCAAGGAGTCCTTTCCCTGTGAGCAATTCAGATTCGTAATGGAGTAAAATTCTTTCCTCAGGAAGGTCCTGTAATGTGATTTTAAGTCTTCGCTCCAGTCTAAGGAGGACATGACTGTGGCAGATGACAGTTCATATTGGATGCCAAGAAAAACGAAAACTTAGGCAGGGTTTAGTCTTGATTTTTGGAGATTTATTCTGAACCCCAGTTGGCCGAGATCTACTGTGAAGTTCAGATTGTCTTTGAGGAGTGTTGCGTTCTGATTCTTCAGTAGCCAATCGTCTAATAAGCATTTGCAGGGACTTGATTTTGATGAAAAGCCAGGATCGGTTTGACGAAGAGAGTGAAAATTCTTGGAGCGGCGTTCAAATCAAATGGGAGGCATTTAGATTCGTAAACCTTGCCGTAGTACATGAAACCAAAAAGATGGCGTACAGATGAGTGAAAAGGGATGTAGAGGTACAAATCTTGCATATCTATGGACACTATCCAGTCATTTTGTTTTAGAGTGTGACGAAAGGAGTCGCATGTTTCCATTTTTACGTGTGAGTTTTCCTTTACTTGTTTAGTGGCTTTAGGTTGAAAATGAGTCGCTTTTCACCCGTTTTCTGTGGTCGGCGAAAAATGGAGCTGTAGAAGCCCGGATGTGGGGGGGGGGGGGGGGGTGGTTGCTTTCTACGGTGGAGTTTTTGAACTTCTTGGGAGATAGACGGTTGGAGACTTGTGGAGCGATTTTCCAAGGAGTAGGGGTTAAGATTTGGGTTAGTTTTGAAAGTTGGACAGGAGCCTGATCAAAAGAACCTGAGCGTGCGAGGTGATCTTTTGCCAGGCGGGAAGGAAATGACTAAGATGACTTCCACCGGTAATCCGTGGTTTATGTCATTAGTTGTTACGAGGTTTGCCCTTTCGCCAGGTGAGATGTTGCGGCAACATGGATCTGGGGTGGAGCTACGTCTGTTATTTTTGCTTCCTCCACGGCTAGAGCTTCTTCTGCCACAAAAGGACTGGTCGTTGTTTTGGTTGGAAGTGTATTCGTCTGAAAATGAAAAAATTTCGTGATTTGTTCAGTTGTCCTTTTTTCTTTACCGTCTGAAAGGGCTTCTGTTGTTTGTTGAGCAGCTTTGTTTCGGATTGTTTATTTCGGGTTTGCGAGAAACATCGAAGTATGGAGCGAGCTTGGGAATCAAACCTCTGAAGAGTGTGTCAGCCTCATGAATAGGTTGACACCGTAAGGCAAACTTAGTGGAGTCATTCGCTGCCGAGTTATTGAGTGGAACGTCGCGAAGCACACTTCTTGACAACTTCATTGATAATGAATATCGGACGTTTCGATTCCCGATGATTGGATTTGAGAGAAAGTTTCTCGCAGAGAGCTTTACCCACGGTGTTGAAGACATCTTGAGAAGAGGCTCTAAGGCTGAAGCGTAAATCTTACCATTGTCATTCAAGACGGAGGGAAGACTTCGATTTTCTTCGGGATTTGCAGAGCAGTGCCGAAATCCATTTTTTCTTCTGCCGTCAAAAATTCAGATTGGGCAAAGCTGTCAAAGTGTTTAGGGTTGGTAAAACCATCTCCGAAGGGTTTGAAAAACCAGTTTTTTTGCCCGGGTCTTGGTAGGGGAGGACCCTTATCAAGTTCTTATTGATTGGCCTGAAACGGTCCGTTGTTAGGATTTCTATCATGAAGGCCGAAGACAAATCCAGTTGATAATCCCCTGTTCTTGAGTGGCTTGGAGTTATCCTGCGAGGCTTTGCATAAAAAACAATCCAGGACAATGTCTTCAATAGTTCCGATAAAGGAATTCCAGATGGGTCCTCAGATTCACGGAAACTGTCACTAAAGTGAGCATGTTTGGAATTTTCTTCAAAATCAGATCCTTAAATCGACGAGTTTGAATTGAAAAAATCTTGAAAGTCTAACAAAGGACTGGATCCTCTTGGAAAACGATGGCGGTGCGGGCTGCGCTTTCGTTTGTGGTCTTTCGGCCTGGAACAACGCGCAAGTTGCTGGCGGCTGCAGAGTCGGTATCACTTTGGACTCAACAGTAAAAACATGGTGAGAGCATCGGCTTTCACATCTGACACGTAGGGGCTTTCGGATCTGCGAACGGAATACGAACAAAAGCGAGGTGTGTGAGGCCGGCGAAAGAAATGGAAATTGGAAGACCAACAACGAGTTTCGGAAGCAGATGGAGAACTACGATAGAAATGAAAGAAGGGGAACCCAGGTATCGTGGAGCAGGGACATGGGTGCTTAACGTATTCGAGAGCGTAAGGCTTCCCAGCCTCAGGAGGTAGGGAAGACGAGGATTGAAGTTCCGTCGTACTTTTGCAATGACATCGGCAACTTCTTCTTTCGTTAACAGTTACAGTTGATCGGCTGGTGCAGCAGAATGTTGGCTGTTTCTAGAAGCCTTGTTAAATGGCCTTTTTAAACTACCCCCCTTCCCTCCTTGACCCTACAGCCGACGGTGTAGACAAAACCCGGAGTGTGGGGAGGAATAGAAAGGGATCCTTACAAAAGTTCCTACATTTGTTCATGAAGATGTCAGAAGCAAGGTAGGCATCACTCCTATGAAACACCATGATCATTACGGCTAGCCAACCCCACTTGAAGGAGTCTTCTCGTAGTGACGACGCTCTCTTCATCAAGTGGATACAACAGTGCAGCACACTCGGATATGGATTCAGTGGGCTACGCAAGGAACGTTAAGTGCCGCCGTAGGAAGCTGAATATGCAAAATCGTGTGTGAACTATCCCTAAGGCTCCATCAAACTAGCTGTGCGCTGTCCTTTGCCCTTCGTAGAGGAGTTTTGCTCACAGACGGGGCAGGTAGCCAGAATCGAGTGCCATAGAAGAGTTGGTCGTGATAACTTCGGCCTCAGGGAACGTATTTAAAAGGTTCAGTCACACTATGACCAAAAGCTAATCAAAACGCATAAAATTGACATGCGAATTTTCACCTGATCACAAAAGTCTGGTAACTATTTGTCTTCAGCCTTCATCAGGCACACAGGTTTGCTGGCTGAACACACGTGCCTGATGAAGGCTGAAGACAACAGTTAACAGACTTTTGTGATCAGCCGAAAATTCCAAGTCAATTCTATGTGTTTTGATTATCTTTTGGTCACAGCGTGACTTAGAACCTTTTAAATTTGTTCTACATCAAAGTAAAAATGAGCCCGTCGGCATTCAAACTCCAGGTACGTCTTAGTCTTGTACCTCACCCTTTTACGGGCCCCAGTGCCACTACTGCAAAAGAAGAAATTCCGTCTGTTTGGATAACAAGGGGGAAGCGAGTGTCCTACAGAAAGCGGCTGCTCATTCTCGCTTGTCAGGTCCGCGATGTTTTGGTGGATAATACTTGTTTACGGGAGATAATAGGGATCAGGGCGAACGTCACCCGAATTAGCAAATAGGGGCATTCCATATTGTTAAGGCCATCCCAAAGAGCAACTAAAGATGATTGCCCAGAATGAGATGGTTCAAATGGTGACCAACTCGAGTGACCTAGTACAAGCAAGAAAACATCTTGAAGAGACGAAGGGAAGGTTTAGTGAGTTGGGCTATCCGGCAGGGATGTTGAATGAGCTCATCAAGAAGGCCTTCTCCATCTAGCAAGCAAGGAGACAGTGTAACAAAAAGGATCAAAGGGCGAAAGATGAATGCCCAAGAGTGATGCTAGCAATGCTAACTTTCCTTAAAGGAATCAGCAGTCCTATCCAGAATATCTTGAAGAAAGAAGGATTTAAGGCCTACTTAAAGAATGAAGAAGGATTAAGAAAGAAGCTCCACAACAAGACGTCAAGAATGAAGGATGCAAAAGGAAGAACTAGAATGAGCCAAAAATCCAGAGATGAGCAGACTAGCAAAGGTTGTGAACACCCGGGAAGCTGTTAGAGTTCTGTGAAAAGACTGTGATGCTGTATACATTGGAGAGACCAGACAGGGAGTGAGAACAAGACTAACACAACATACGGGAAACGTAAGGAATAAAGCTAATGACAACGGCATTGCAATCCATTGCACGGACGCTAAACACGAAATTGCTTGGAATCAAGCGGAGAGGCTTATTCAAACTCAAAATAGATACCACCTGAGATGCCTCGAGTCTAGGGATGAGCGATACTCGAAAAATTCGAGCCGAGTATGAAACTTGTACTCCAACTCGGCTCGCATCCATACTCGAAAAATTCAAATCAGGCGAAAATGCAATAACTTCTTCAATTTTTGACCGATCTTGACATTCCAATATACCACATCGATCATCTCGACGAGAGCTTTCCAGTGGTTCAGATTAAAAGTCAATAACTGAAATTGTTTTCAAGTTATATCCTTAAATACTCTAACTCGGTTCGATACTCGATTATTCTATTACAAACTCGGCTCGGCTTGAATTAAAATTTTTTTACTCGCACATCCCTATTTGAGTCTGCAGCAATTAAACTACATACACGAAAACAGGTGAACCTCATGAATCTACAGGGGCCTTCAAGTCCTAATGTCACTTATCTTGTGGGAAAGATCTTGAGAATAAACTGGACATCAGGTGGAAACTCCTGGGCAACAATCAGCCTCATCAAAGGACGGCACTGAACGAGGTGGAACAGTCTTACCAAAACCAGAGGCAATGCACGGCGGCGGTTACGAATACAAATGGCAAAAGAACAGTCAGTGGAGTGAGATGTAAACAAAGAAAAAAACAACCCTCTGTGGGTCTGAAGAAGCTGGAAGCAATCGAAAACTTCCAAGATTATGAACAATCTACAGTTTGAAAATGGGCGAATGCACCGCGGAAATTTGTCCGGTAAATTTGATACGTTCGTTTCACAGTAATTGTAGTGACGGTTTTTGCCATGAGATTTTTCCCCAGTGCTACACGGGTAAGTGCTTTGCTGCTCCACTTATACGATTTAAGCCCAGTGCTCTACCTGAAATATTGGCCCACAGCCCCCCCCCTCCCAAAATATTTGAGGTAGGAATTTTATCTTCAAACTCGCTTCTTTCTTGCACCAAAAATTTGAACCAAAATCGAACAAAATTGTGAACATTATAGCATCCTAAACAAACAGAAGAACAAAATCGAGTATTAAGGCCTCACATATCTCAGCCAATAATTTTCAGCATTTCTTTTATAGCACCAATCTTCTTTTCATTCCTTTATTCATATCGATAAATTTTGTTATGAAGAAAATAATGTCCAGTACCCTTGGCATTAGTGGTGTACCGATACCATAATGCCGATTCTGGTACCGGTTCCAATACCACTAAACCGGTTCCGTACGGTTCCTATACCGGTTCTGATTACCACATGCCAGTGCCACAGCGAATGGGAAAAAAATTAATAATGAATTAACTATGTTCAGGGAGTCCAGGGTTTTGCTGTGGCAAATTTTTATAAATTTACATACACTTTTAAACGACAATTTTGGTATACAAATTTGTATAATTAAAATTAAAAATGTAATTTGATTATAAATTAGATTAAATTAAAATCAAATTAAAAAACTTAAGTTAGGCCATGCAAAGTTAATTGTTTGGTTTACAGGCGCGTGCAAGCGCCTTAAATTATTGTGGATCAAAAGTTTTTTATCCCAGTCTTGGTACAGCCATGAAAAATCATATTTTCGCCAAATTTTGACCGTTTTTAACTACGTTAGTGATTATTACTCTGAAAGTTCATTTTTTTTAATTTCGAAAGTTCGGGAAACTATTACCGTAAATCGCGTATTGAACGCCCATGGGCTTATGCAGCTAATTTTGCTAAAATCAGGGGTGGGCGTTAAAAATATCATCCGCAATTTGTAAACAAAATAATGGCTCCGAGTTTCGTTTGTTATCGGAATCAACCAGACCAATCGGCCCACCATCGTAAAACTGCCTCTCCTTTATCACGTTTTTAACATCTGCAAGAGTTCGCATGAAACCTCCACAATATGTAGTTTATAAATCCTTTAACATGAAATTTAAAAAATAGTAAATAAATTTCGTTATGTTTTAAGCAAACCTAGCCAAAGAAACTATAATCTAGATCGTTCTCCAGTTTCATATAGGCCTAATTTGAAGCACTTTACCTTTGGAACTATTACCACAGCCAGGAGTTATTTTTTTTAATAGCACCTTATATCATTACCAGTCGCAAGTGTTTGTGGTGCAGTTTACATCAGTTTAATTAAATTCCAACAGGCTTAAATGCAATAAATTCGCATTGTAGTAATCTCTTCAGATCACTCCCAAAGCAAGGTAACATTGGACTTGAGGCTAGCAGTAGTTTCACAGATGGTTATCTGGAAGGTGGCACCTTTGCCAGTAAAACTACATAGTTATTTTAGTACCACCAAGTCAAGTTTAAATACTACTATTACGATATTATTAAATAATAAAGTTTGTTAACACGAATTTTATTTGGCTTTCACGATTTTACAAGATGAAAATTATAAGGCCACTTAAAAAAAGAAAGTTGGTTCTCGGGCATTTTTTTCAAGAAATCCGTGCGGGCGGGCGGATTATAATTTTTAATTTTTTGATTTTTCGACCCTATTTTTCCATACATTTTGGGGAATTATTTTTTAGTTTGGGTAAAATAAAGAATACTGCGTCGTAATGTTTTTACCACGTGTCAACACAATTATTTAACAACAAGAATGGTGATTTTGTATTTCAATTTTTTTACAATTTTCTTACTTTGTTCTGTAACTGCTATTTTTGCCGCGTCGTTTCTTTTTATTTACCGTCAAAAAATCGGTGCGGGAGGGCCTGAGAACCAACTTTTCTTTTTTTAATGGCCTAATGTAGAATTTTTTTAAATCCTAATTTTCAATTACATTTGCCTAGATCTAGTCCACTAGTGCAATCTTGCTGATATGACAATAAAACACAAGAAAGCTCCACGCATCAAACGGGTGAACTGTACCTTATATTTCGAAGCTGTCGTAATTTGGCTTCATTATTCAAAGAGGTAAAAATAAAAAATAAAAATAAAAACACACAGCTAACTCACAAGCACTTCACGTCAGCCTGCCATCTTGCGATCTCCCACCAATGCTCCTTGTCCAACTTCCGGCTAATCATCATTTCTGGATCTCACTTCATTCCCAAGATGGCAGGCTGACGTGAAGTGCTTGTGAGTTAGCTGTGTGTTTTTATTTTTATTTTCATTCCCAAGATGGCAAGCTGACGTGAAGTGCTTGTGAGTTAGCTGTGTGTTTTTATTTTTTATTTTTACCTTTTGAATAATGAAGCCAAATTACGACAGCTTCGAAATATAAGGTACTGTTCACCCTTTTGATGCGTGGAGCTTTCTTGTGTTTTATTGTCATCCCTGAACGCATTTTTTAACCTGCGAAATCTTGCTGATATCCATGGTGAAGCAATAAAATTATATATAACTTTCTGAGTTCTCTGCAGTAAATTAATAAATTTATTTTGAGAATATCTAATTTCATTAATTTTGCATTATTAATTTATTTTGTTTCCATTTAATAACACACAATATTGATATTTATTTTAAACTTGAGCTGAGGGATACATAACTAAGCAATTATTTACTGCTGAACTATGATTGTTGCCATTGTTTTGAGAGCTCCATCCTGATCCATTCAGCTGTACATCCTTTGTATCCTGGCCTAGATAATTTTTAAGTTAGGAGATTAGAAAACTACTGAATTCAAGGACAATAATGTTGAAGAGAAGAAATAAACCTTTTGGATTACACGGGTTATGTTAGAGATTGAGAAAATAACGTTGTCCATGTTATTTACCCAATCCCAAGTTACTGTTCAAGGTACTTAGTTTGGATTATATAGGTTAGGACACAGTGGTTGCCTAGTCACTGGTCTACCACTAATTATTGTTAAAAGCATTACTATGATAAAAAAAAATTGTGTAGTTATGTGATAAACAACTTATTAGGTTAGTTAATTTTGTAGCAGAAAAACGAAGATTGAAGGGGTGGGCTTTAGCTCAGTTATTTCGTGATTTTGACCTTAAAGCATTTTAGGGGGTTGGGCTTTAGCGCCAACTGGGCGTTTAATACACGATTTATGGTACGCACAATTTCAGAACACAAATACTATACCAATATTCTGCAAATTTTCGACAGACTGGCCATACATGTCTTCCATGATGAAGACAGACGTATGGCCAGTCTGTCGAAAATTTGCAGAACACTGGTACAGTATTGGTGTTCTGAAAATGTGCGTAATAGTTTCCTGAACTTTCGAACACCGTTTTTAACATTCCAGTATACCATTTTAACCGGCTCGAGTCAGAACCTTTTTAGTTTCCAGAATGAGGGTTAACAACGCATGGGCAAAATGATTACATCATGTAGGAGACATCGTTCTTACCAAGATTACAAAGCTGCTGAAATATCTTTAGGGCACTGGTTGGGTATTGATGTGCCTCAGAAGGAGACATTAGACAAGCTATGGCCTTCTCCCGTACTGCCCGCTGTCGGTCTTGTAGGTATTGAAATTGTACATGCTGTTCAGATTCTGTTAGTTCTTCCATTGGAATGGGTGGCATCTTAGCAAAAAATACTGGCAAGTGAGGTGCATTGGTTCGCAACAATGTCAGTTCTTCAACATCCTATACAAAAATACAAACATTAATAGTGAACTTCAGAAATATTTTCCATTTCTAAACAAACACTAAAAACTAATCTATGCTTCACAGACTATCCCCTTCCTTCCCTGACACTCTACTTTGAAGCATTTCTTCCATGTCGAATGAGAACAAGACTTGGCCCAGGCATTAAAAATCTTCAAAACAACTGCCAACAAGTGCAAATTCTCGTAAATGACGCAGTGCAGACATAAAATGACAACTGACGACAAGGCAACAACCATATTTGATGGCTGCAAAGTTTCTCCACATCACGTGAAACAAATTAATGATGTGAAAAGGCAAATAGGAAAAGGAAGCATAACTTGCACATCTACGTGAAGCTGTCCGAACTTTAAGACGATTAACAAAGCTGCTTTATTACTTAAGTATGGGAGCACAACATTTCCAAGACATTCCTAAGAAAGCATTATCAAATTGGATGGCTCATCAGACAAATCCAAACACTGTATACGAAGGTGGTACAGCTAAAAGAACCGATTACAATTTGTAGTTCTTAAATCGTTGCAGCTATGACAAAATCAAAATACCCATCTTGTAGGCAATCACTTAAAAGTTTGTTTTTTTACATGCTGCGAAAGGTGTACGGGTGGTGTTGAAATGCTCTTGATGAAATTTCCTGATTTTTCCAGACCAATATTGACACTTTTCCTTGAGTTTTTTTGGAGTCGAAGGAAGCAGCTGCACAGAACTAAAAATAAATGTTTTCTCACATTTCACTCAAATCACAATAACTATATCGCATTGCTTTGCTAAATCAAAAATTGTACTGCCCTAACTGGTATATATAGGTAAAGAGTAGGAAAAGGCCATAATCTGAACAAAACTAGAACCGCGCTTAGGTCCACATTACTTAGGCCTAAGGCATTTTCGCTTCATCATAAATGAAACAAAAAGGTCATGAAGTTTGAGCTGAAATAATGTGAAAGTTTTAAAAGAAAAAAATTAAATCAGAATTAGCTATTCTTTAAAGTGAAAGACTTTCCGGAAACTGTTCAAATCCCCGATTTTTCCCTGAACTTTCCAGACTTGATAAATTCCCTGAATATTCCCGGTTTTCTTGGTTTTCCAGGTAGAACGCCATCCTGGTGTACATGTATGTACTAGAATGCCTTCTAGCGGCAAAATACAGAAACCCCCAAAAATGGCACCCTCGAGAATGCTAACCGAGCAATGAACAAAGGTCATTACTTTGTTTGCCGAAACAAAAGTGTTGTCGCGACGCAACGAACATTTAGAAATAATTCAGTGTAACCTGGACTCCATCAAGTGTTCATATACAAAAACAGTTTAGCACCTTAGGAAGGTTTTGAAAGAAGGCAGCGTGCTATTTTGAAAATTGAAAACTTTGCACTTTGCCACATTGTTTTAACACTTGCAATATTGGAATTTTGCGTGGGAAAAACTTGCAAATTGTTAAGTCATAATACGGAAAACAGAGCACGATGAAGCTAAGTTCAGTTGACACCCTACGTATGGAGCTTCCAGGACACTGTACTGGTGAATTCCTATGCTCTCTTAACATTGTTGTTTTTGCAACAAACTTCCGTATAGCACTTCATGGAGCCTCGTTTACACTGAATTTTCTATACGTGCGTTATATCGCAACAATACTTTTTGTTTCAGCAAAGTGACAACCTTTACTCTTTGCTCGGTTATGATTCTCAAGGGCACCATTTTGGGTTTATTATTATTTTGCCGCTAGAAGGCATGCTAATGCATACATGATACATGTGCACCCTTCGCAGCATAAAAAAAAATTGTAACGATTGCTTACCAGATTGCTATTTTTATTTTTAAATAGCTGCTATGGTCTAGGAGCAGTGATTTTTTTGTAAATTGATTCTTTTAGCTGAAACACCCTGTACAATATATAGTTGCATGCATACTCATCATGCAACACTGTTGCTAAGCACTAGCCCTCTTCCCTGGATACGAGTTTCCTGCTTTGTTGTAATTGTGTTTATTGTAAGCAACTGCGCTCATGTCAGAGCCATATGCTTGTAGGTTGCAAGTTGACAAACCGTTTGATTACACACTACGGACTCGCAACTGAGTTATCCAAGAAATAGAGGTCACACTCTACAATACACTACATTTAAGTCAAAACCTAGAGTCGCATTTTTAACCAAACAATAGGATAAGAGTGAATAAAATGAACAAAAAATAGATAAAAGATGCAGAAATGTTGAATGCAGAGGCTATACACAGTTACCTATGTATCGAAGATGTGACAAAGTTGAGGTGCAGTGGCTCAACTTATTATTTTGACTTTATCCTATTGTTTGGTTAAAAATGCTGCTCAAGATAGGTTTTACGGTAGTGGATATTTTATTTGCTTAATAATAATTTCGACCAGGGAATCGACACGATGCCGTATTTTATTTTGTGCACTTAATGGCTGTTTTTGCAAGATAAATTCTAAAAGTGCTTTTTCCCCTCAGCTATTCCAAAGTGCAAATCTGACTGACATAAATTATGTCAAATGTTTTAATGCTATAGAATGAAGTTCACAAATCTGCTAAACTTTAAAACGTTACTCCGCTCGCTCAATCAACTATCGGGATCACAGCAACGTAAGCTGTAAGTGTGCGTAAGACTTGCTATATTATTAGGCTTACTCTCTAATCATGTGTGTGGTCCTCTGGAAAACGTTACTTACATAATTTACGTGCAGGTACTGCACCATAAGCCGCAACTCGATACAGCATGTAGAAACTAGCCGTTACTTTTTTTGGGCTGTATATTCATAACATAATGCGCAACTGCTAGCAACAGGCTACTATATATTAAAATAGTTTAATACAAATTAGGATTAAGTGTTACCTTCACACATAAACTATCTTCACTCATTGCATACACTAGTATAGGAATTGAATTGTGGGAGTATTGTTTTACAAACTGTTCAATGTTTGTAACAAAGTTTGTAGGTGACACAATAATTTGGGCATCATCTTTTAGCAACGCGTGCCGTAATCTTATTTCCAGGACGGCACATGCTTGTGCATTGTCTTTGCACGCATCATCTTTTAGCTCTAAGTCAGCCGGTGGCACAGTGTTCCAAGGCCGATCAAAAGCCTGCAGATGTTGAACCAATTCATAACTATCTGGTAATGAGAGACTAATCTCATTGCATATGCCAAATTGGAAACAAACAGTCCGCCAGTTGGTTTGATCAGAATGCGCACTACTTCCAAGAGGCAAAATAGCCTGGCCCAAAAGCCAGTTCACCATACACGCTTTGGCATAGCTGTTCTGACCCAAGATGATGATACGAGGCGCACAATCCACCACTTTTTTAATCTTCTTTAATTCTTCATTGGTAAAATTGACAGTTGCAAGTTGTTCTGAAATGAAAAGGAGCAAAATTTAGGAAGATGCAAATTTATAAGGTACAAGTTAGCACTTTCTGCAAGTTACTGCCAACATTTTTTGAATGGGAGGTGGCAAGAAATAAAGCCATTTACCTTTAGGCAACACCATGTACACAAACATTTTTATGGTTTCAACACAATATACGCAATACAGGTGCACTATTTTAATGTCCGTAGGAGGAGAACTGACTGTGTAATGAATGCTACCACGCACACAGTGTATTCAGTAGCTTTGTACTAACCCTATGTACAATTGCAGCTCGTAGGCAATGCAGTGCTAAATATTTTCAACAGTTCGAAAGTTTTTTTCCCATTCGCACACAAGTCAGTTAGCCATGTGGAAAGAGCAGGGGTGTTCTCGCGTGTTATTTACGCCTTGGCCAAAAAGAATAAAGAGCCTGATAAACACAGAAAAGAAAATCTTTGTGTAAACAAAGGTGGCAGTTAGCAATCATACTAGCGCCTTAATGTTTGGTATCTTTTCTTTTGCTTGACTTGCTGGGGGAGGCAATTAGAGATCAGGAGCTTGCATAAAATTCTAACGTTACCCTTGTACTAGTGTTGCACGGTATTAAGTTTTTGCAGGACGGTACGGTACGGTTCTGAAAACGGCGGTCTACGGTAATATCACGGTAATTTAGGAAATAATTTTGCGTATTATCCACTTGAGCACAAAAGAATCAAATATGGCTCTTTGCGTTTAATTTTGTTACTAATAGCTGGACCTCGCTTTCTTCTTGATTGGAAGTTATTATGGCATCGACAACGCAAACACGCAGGGACACGCTTGTTACTGAAGAGCTGCTCCCCCCCTCCCCCCCCCCCCCTTCCAAGATGTGGGCACTTCATTCATCTGCCTAGCAGTGGGATCAGATTTCACTCCCTCGTGCAAATTTCACACCTCCGTCGGCACTTATTTGTGCGAATTTAGTTTAAAGAATTGCTGCCATCAAAAAGAGAGTAAAGCTGGTCGTGAATGGTCGTCAGCCATCACGGTAATACCGCTGCTACGGTAATACCGTGGTGCTAAAAATGGAACGATACTGATACCGTAATTTTTTTTTACTGTCTATACCGTGAGTACCGATTTGCCGTGCAACACTACCTTGTACTCTAATGTAGGTGTAAAACAAGCATCTCATGCCACAATATTTTCCGGCTTTAAGACTGCAGGATCTAACCAACCTTTGGCTGCGTTTTTTTTTTTTTTTTTTGTAGATCAACCAAGTATTTCCTTGCAGATTAATGATTAACAATATTGAATACAACAATCGTTGTGGCTATTCTGTATAAATTATTTTTACTATTGCTGAATTTCTACTCTAGCCCCTCTACATGTGTTTCTCACACACTGATGTCAATCTAAGGCCTAACAAAAAAATGGCGTGCTTCGTGGAACCCGACCGATCCTAACTTTTCCTTCCGACCCAATTTTTTTGCTAAAAACTGACACAATCGTGACGTGCAGCGCAATCTTCTGATGAAAAATGCCAACGAAAAGTCATTAGCATCCGGGTTTCATCGCATAGCTGAGCTAAGCATCAACGACGCATATTTTGTATGTAAAACGTGCTTTGTTTAAACATAAACAAAAAAAATTTTTTCCAACCTAACGACCCTATTTTTTTCAGCAACGTTCTGCGAAGCACACTAATTTTTTTCGTAGGCCAATTTTATACAAAATTCAAATCTTCCCCTCATTTAAAAGCAGCTTGAATCGTTAAAAGTCTCTTTTGTTATCAATTACTTTCAAGTGAATACAACATTATGGTACTGGAAATTGTTGTTCAGCGGAGCCCAACGAGAAGACGATCGGTGAAGACAGAGTTGGTTTGCTTCTCGTAGGCCATCCAGTTAGCCAAAAGTCCGTCTGAACCACAGGGACTTGGCGTCTTGATGCTCGCGTGTCGCATGGATACAGACTCTATACATAGGCCTATAATGAAAGGAATGAAATCAGCCAGAAGCCTTATCGTAGAACAATTGAGCGCTATTAAATTTTATGCTTACGCACCATTATCATCATGGAACTCGTGATGCAATTCTTTATTAACTTGTCTCATGTTTGAAGTAATTATTTGTACTCGTACGTTGTCCAGAGCGACCTGAGAAGCACTTTAGCATCGAGGTAAAAGCCATAACCGGAAGTTGACTGGGATAGCAAAAACTGAAAAGCCTCTCAGATCGCTCTGAACAACTTAGTGGTACAAAGAATGACTTAGAACATGAACAATTTTAACAATAAAAATGTTCAGTGCAAGTTCCAGTGATTATAATACTGCTTTAAAAAAATAAGGATTGTTCTACGATACGTTTTCTGGCTGATTTCACCCCATTCATTATACCGGGTGTCCCAAAAGTCAGGGGTCACCCAGATGATATGCCCGAGTGATATACCAGGTATTGGTGCGGATATATGTATGTCATCATGAACACCCGGTGTATCCCCGGATATATCACAAGGATGACCCTTGACTTTAGGGACACCCAGTTATGTATAGATTATCCTTAGGTCGCACACGTGCAGTGAATGACGGGATGACAAACCCCTGCGGTCTGACCACCCAATGTTCAAATTACTAGAGGTTTTATTTTAGAATTTAAACAAGTGTAGTAAGGGGGAAAACCCAGAGATTCGAACTTAAGCCGTCATGCATATTCTGGTAAGCTTTCCTATAACTGGCAAACGGCGTCCATTTTCCAGTTGCGATCTGGTCGGCTTGGTCAAAGCTGGTCAAAGTGTTCTTCCAGAAACTAAACTTGCTCGCGTTATTAACTACAGTAGTACAAGCAACGCCAACGGAACAGGTCTCAATAATACAAGTACTGTGGTGGGATGGGCACTGCCCAACTGCAGATAGAATCTCCCATCCTCAACATCCTTCAACTACCATTCTTAAACTGTACTGTCATTTCTTAATTACACTACCTAATTCAGTTTTCTTTACTACAATGGTATACAATTATTAACACTCTTGTCTTAGTCTTACGCTATTTACATTAAGCAAGATTACAGTAATGTCATCCGTAGGCCTACCATCACTCGCACTTGCGGCAGTGTTTGTTCGGATTTGAATGAATTGACAGGTTCTCGCAGCTGATTGTTTTTGAGCAGGCCAACAAGAATGCGACAACGACAACTCTTTTTACCTTCATAAAACTTTCCCGTTGTCTTTATTTCTTCAAGTGTGCCTTGTGTCTGTTTTAAAATACGCCTCAAATAACGACAATTTTTGTTGAACTTGCTGAACTCAAATGGCAAACTGGCTGCCATCTTGAGCGTCCTCCACCCACAGTTCCATGCGCCGGAAACAAAACTGAAGAGATAGAAAGTTGTGGTGTGGGGGAGGAAAGCCAGAGCCTCCTTCAGTAAAGGCCATAACAACACACGCTAAAAAAGAAGACCGAAATCTACCATAGACAAACACGGAGGAGTACTTTAGCACGTGCTGCCATCTCAACAGCAAGAGACTACGTTGCACACTAACACCAACTTTGTTCCTAAAGTTTGCCAACCGATGACGCTACTTACTATAGCTATCGCGCCACTATTTGTGTCACTTTTATTTTGCATACATTGTGGAAGGTAAAGCTGTTTCGGCCTTTACTGTAGGAGGCTCTATCTAGTGAAGCGTAAACCTATCCGTCACTCAGCTAAAGGTCAGATTTTGTTTTGATCAGAGTTTTGATAAACAAATGATAACTGTTTACGGATTTACTTCATCACGTCATCTTTTTCTGTATTCTAAATAATTTAATGTTAGGAAAACAACGGAACGGAATTGAATTTTGGAAAATTTATAGAATTTCAGAAGTAGAAGTAAAAGCGATGAAGTAGTATTCATTAAAACTATCACCTCATGAAAACTATCGCCTCTTCCAAGCTTACGCTACGCGAAACCCTGGTAGGGAAACTCTGAAGAAATGTTAGGCTAGTGGTTTGTTAAAAAATAAATTTAAGAATAATGAGGGAACAAGCATAATATATTAGAGACTCAAGGGATTTTACTGTAAATTGGCATGGAGCAGTTTTGCTGAACATCAAGGTTATTGGGTTTCCATGGAAACCTCCATGATACCTTGGTCGAAAAGTGCCACCTTGGATGAAGGTTTCACTTGCTGTTGTAGCTCAGAAACAGGAACTGCAGGCTTATGAAGCGCGTTACCATGGAAAAACCCGGGCAGTGGCCAGGACTTTTTTCGAGTGGGTTGGGGGGGCGCCCCGGGCTGGTACTTCCCCCAACCCAACTCCCCACCACGACAAAAGCGAACAATGATAAAAAAAGTTTCACAAAAATTGTAACCCAAAACAAATTCTAGCCACAGCCTTGAGAAGAACTTACAATGTGTCAAAAAAGTTAAAAAGTGGCAAGCTTCGGGGGAAGATGATATTGCAAATCGGATGTTTTTTTTTTTTTACATGGGAGAGAAGGGTGTGAACAGGCTGCTACTGGAAATGCTGAAGTTACTCCATGAAGAAATTTCAGGAAAAGATCTACATAATTAAAAACGTATGATGTGCGTGCGTGTGAGTGTGTTTGTATCTCTACTCCTCTTGAACCAAGGCACCTACAAAGATGGGAGTAGGACCAAAGGAAAGGTAATTAAATTGCGCTTCGGTTAGGCCTATTTTCTCTAATAAACTCTAACTTGATGTTATGGCCCTCAAATACGCGAAAACCTGCAAAATAACGTCAAAGTTTTTTTTCACCTAAATGAAGTTTTCATGCATGACGTCGTAGTTTGTTCATGAAAGTTTATTATGGGCATGAGATATCAGTCAGTTTGTATGTGAATAAGCGAGTGAAGCGGGACGACGCCAACGGAAAATTATTACAGTATCATTTCTTATCGTTTCAGCTTCTGTGCAAGTTTTGTGACTTGAGACCATACTAAAGCTGAAATGTCTTAGATACATTCGCATTAATTCAGTCTTAGTTTATAAAGGGCGCCATGTGTTTTATGTGGGAATTTCTACTCAGTTTTTAGCCTAAAATTAAACTAAACTAAACTAAACGAAACTAGCTTGTATTTAATTATTATTTAGCCTAGCTTAGTTGCTACCGAAAGTAGCAATGTTCTAGTTTTCATTTAACCTTCGAACTATTAAGCGGTGCGATTAACTTGGCGAATGTTTTGGTGTGTTGATATCACTCCTTTGAAGGGCCGAATCATTCGGAACATGGCGGGCCCTTTTACCAGTTTTGGTTTTTGATATGATTTAGTTTACTTTAGATTTGGGCTGAAAAATGAGCAAAAATTACCATATGTGGCGCCCTCTGAAAACTCGAACTGAATTAAAAGGGACGAAAAGACTGCTTGCGGGATGGTGGGATAGAAGAGGAGGATTCGGGAGTAGGGTGTGTTTGTGTTTGTGTAGGAATTTTTTTTTTTTTTGGAGATTAACAGTCACGTATCGTGTACTGTAAGCCCCGCTTCAAAGGGGAAGCCATCATCATCATCATCTAACGTGTTTCAAGAGGGACTTTTTAGAGTTATAAATTTTTCCTCCAAATGTTTTTTTTTAACCATTGGGCCTACGGAACCCTCCCCAAGGAGCTTAATCGAACTTCCAGCCTAATATTATTGATTGAGTGTTACTTGTTTATGATTGTTAGTTCGAGTTTTTTGAGAGAGTTATTTATTTTGTTTATCTTATTTCTTTTTTTTTTTCTTTGTCTTTTTTCTTTCTTTGACTGCTGTCCACATCAAACTTTAAAAATTGATGATGACGTAGTTAAATAAATGAAAAAGATAAACACAGCTCACAAAACCTCTACCCTCTACTAAAGACAACTAGAGAATTGCAAGATGACATTACTGGGGACTTTTTGAAAGGGATGGGTAAGAAAGAGAAGAAGAGATAGTTAATGGAGTTGAATAGGGTGTTGGCAGACGGGGAGATTCCTGAAGGATGGAAGATGGTCAGTGTGATGTCCTTGGCATAGACACACCTAAGCCCAGCGTGGGCACCAATGGTAATAACTCACACGGACTACCAGAGTGTAGGTTACAACTGATAAGACAGCGGGCTTCCTGTTTACTCCTCTTTAAGTAATGATACAACAGGAAGTCATGTGATATAAGTGTGCTAGCTATACAACTCGGAAAGGGTAAAGACCATGACTGTTGGCGACAAGGTCGGACTGGGCCGTTTGCTCATCTGCCAATGGCAGATGCACCCTTAAGACTAGCCACCCTGGCGCTCTACACTTTTTTTTAATTAACATATTTTTACTATTAGGTTTTCTTTATTTTCTTTTGATGTTAATTGAGAAAGGGGAAAAATAACGGAAAGGACGTAACTAAAACATTAATAATAATAAAAATGCATCACACTGCTCAAATCGAATACATTCACAATATAGATGACGAAATATTGCAAACCAAAACTATCGCTTCATTGGTTAACTTTTTCGTTCTAATTTATTAGTACAATTTTTTAGCGTAATAATGAACCTAAACAACCTATTATTTTCTGAAACTAATTTGCTTGGGTTATTTTCAAGTTAAAACGTATTATAGGTTAAGGTAATCATATCAAAAACAAAACTGGTAAAAGGGCCGCCAAGTTCTGAATAGTTCGGCCCTTCAAAGGAATGATATCAACACACCAAAACATTTGCCGTTTGGTGAAATGTTCGTGAAAAAGGTTTAAAAAAAAGTAGCACAGCTAATTAGAATTAAGCGCAAATCTTTTTTTTTCATTATATATATGAGGGTAGACCTTTCAGGAACATGTTTTAATATTTTTCGATGTATCTAAGGGCTGCCTTTCAGGGTTATATATTTATATTTTTCATTATATCAAGAATTCTTGATATGATGAAAAATATAAATATATAATCCTGAAAGGCTGCCCATATAAACATCGAAAAATCCTGAAAGGCCCCCTATATACATATATATAAATTCTTGATCAAGAATTTTTATGTATAGGGGGCCTTTCAGGATTGTAAATTTATAGTTTTCATTATATGTACATGGGGGGATTTTCAGGATCCACCCTGAGGGGAAGAGACACATGGTGTAGGGACAGTCACTCCGAGAAAAACAAGCTGGTGAAAATCAGGGCTCGCATCTTATCATATGCTGCGATAGGAATAACGAAGAAGTTGGCAGGGCGGGATCAAGTTCCTTCATCAATGAAGCAAAGAATTAGTGGGCATTCCATACTACTTACGGGGATCCAGAGTTAAGATGATGCATTACAATTCGAGGCTGCCACAACAAGTCTGTGATAAAGTGGACGGACCTTTCAGCAGGATGTATGACAAGACGATAATTAAAGAACCTGACTTGATGGGAACCATATGAGCTTACCGACAGGATGACGCAGTTCCTCTACGGGGTTAGACACGTTTCCCTCCCAGACGATGTCAGTGAACAGTGCCATGTGTTCGGCATAATACAGCTTTCACAAATCTGGGCACCAGTTATGGCTAAAAATGCAGTGTGCAAATCAGTTAATTGAGAATCATTTAACAAAGTGTCCAATAGTGAATCTGTGGTAGAAGTGATAAACTTTTCGTTGCTGTATCCACAGAGCAGGGTGAAATAAACTTTTTGTGGAGTCCCAAAGCTCGTTAGTTGACTGTGCTGCTTTACAAGCCATCACCAATGCTTCAGTGGATGAGACAAATTGTTACAGTAATATTGGCCATTGGCAAGGGCAGTGTCAGTGACCAAGGCTCTCGCAAGCACCCCTCTCTCATTTGTGTTAAGGGAGCAATGACAACGAAAGTTGCGAGACCGCAAAGGAAACAATGCAAATCTCTACGGTACAGGGTACAGCGAATCCTGAGTCCTGAGCAGGAGACGAGTAGACGAGGCATTCCTTTTACGTCGGTGCCACAGCACAACTGAGAGACACTGGTGCTCTGCAGCAAAAAGTGCTTGCTGATGGGAAAGAATTAAGTTGTGCTCCCACACAGTAGTTGTATTCCCATATCCGAGTTTTATTCACAAAAATCAATAGAATTTTGTTACGTAATTGTATTCCACGCTACTGTAGTAGTATTCCCGTACAGTATTTCCAGGAAATATAACTAGGTAGCTATGTAATCCTGTACCACTAAATTGTTTTGATGCGGAGTATCTAATTAGTAGGGTGTGGAACAAGATGTAAGTCTGTTGCAAGACTGGAAAGGTAAATTTGTGGGCAAAGATCTTAGCAGAGTGAAAAGTTTAGTTTTAGAACCACTGGGAAATAACGTTGGACCCATACTCGCTCGCGATAGGATAGCGATAAAATAGTGTTAAGGAAAAGTGGCCTATTGTCAGTAAACAGTAATCATTGGAGCTGATCCTACGTTGTATGTGGTGTACTAGCAAACCTGTGTGAAGGTCTCAGTACAGAAGTATTGCAAGGAAGAGCACGTCCAGGTAGTGATACTTAATGCTTGTAATCAAAGTCTGCTGTGAAAGTCTACGTTCGACGTATGGAATTCAAACTTAACAGTGAAGTTTAAAATTTGCGAAAGAAGTCAGATGCAATGTCATACCGACAAAATCTAGTTTATTACTGTACTGATTTACATGGATAACAGAGTTAATTAAAGATGAGCAGTTTCATGTAGCTTAAGGAATTCTATTTTCATTTGCTTTGTGATTATGATCAAAGAGGTTAAACTA
>JAHWFP010079981.1:59924-75922 GCA_023313725.1 Lithobius niger
TCAGTTGGCCTCTACACTGCTACTACCACCAGACAAGTATAATCAAAGCCATTCGTAATACAACTGATGAAGTGATGTTTTGTCTCTTTTGCAATGGTGGGGGGGGGGCAGTGTTGCACAACCCCTCTCCCCCCCACAAGGGGGAAAAACCCTAGTCACTGCCAAGGGAATAAAAAATGGGGGCCCCTTTCTTCAAAATCTCTGAAGATCTTTATTGTTATTACTGACCCCCCCTCCCAGAATTGTGTGCATTTTTGCACTTTTCTATTGCAGCACAGGAGGTGCTTCACTCCTGTGTTCAGGGCCTCCATGGGAATCCCTGGATTGCCAGGTGGGCCAATCCGAGACTGGTCGCTGACCCTTCTACCCACCACTGATACAGTACATTACTGAAGTTAGCAACAACAAGAAGCACATCTGCTGCTCTCTGTAGTTTGAGCCAATGAATGGGACAGCTGCATCGTGTGTAGCATGCCCATCGTGAGTAGCATGTCAGTACCGACCTGGCCAGTCTGACAATGCCTGCACTGCTTGTCGTAGTTGATCTTTCGGGCACACATGCCTTCCATTAGGTGTGAGGTGTGGTCTCACCAAATACCTCGCACTGTTGAGATTCTCTTGATGAGTATTCAGATACTCGTGAAGCGATTGCTGTGCAGGTTGCAGAGGTAAACAGACTAATTTTGGCACACTCCTTGGATCGTTTTCATAGACAAGGAAGAACGGTGTATACCTCGTACTCGCATGAGTAGTCCGGACAGCTACTTCCAGATTAGACAATAGAGGTCCCCCGCTTTCTGTGCTTCTGATTCACAAAGGCTCACAACAAGTCCTTGAGTATCCTGTTGCCCGTTCCGTGGCATTTGATTGAGCATGGTAAGCAGAACTATTCTTAAGTTCAATGCCAGCTGGCACTCCAAGCTCTTGCACCAACTTCGAGATGAATGCTGGTCTGTTGTCCGAAATCAAGTCCTCTTTCTTTGACTACTGCTTCGAAGAAGTGTAGAACTGTAGATCTAACAGTTGCACAATGTGTAGGCATGAGCCAAGCCCATTTCGTAAAATACACAATGCTGAGGATGTACAGTATTGGACAATGAAATTTAGACAGTTTGGAAGGGGCAACTGGAAGTTTAAATCTATTAATCATGCCTGGTTATGGGAAATCCTTGAATATTACGAAGTTGTTAAATTCGATAGACGAATAATAATACCCGTAAAATAAATACAATACTGTGTCTGCGATGCAACTGAAAAAATACAATTTGTTGAACACAGAATAAAGTTAGTCAAACACATAATACTGCAAATCTCTATTTATAGAATCTGGATAGGCCACGAAAATGTGGTGGCTTCTTCAGTCCCAATTACAGGACAGGAAAAGTATTACTATGCATGACAAAACCTATCAACTGACTTTAAAAGTATTACATCATTTAGTTATACATATAAATAGAGCAACAGTTTTAAAATCGATTTGAAAGTCAATTTTGCGGTTGATCACCGTAAGAAAATAACAGAAGGAAAATAACAGTAGGAAAATAACAGAAGGAAAGCAATCCGAGGAAAAAAACTGAGGAAAGAACCGTTTCCTAGTGAAATTTCTTACCTAACCTAGCTTGTTTAATATTTTTAATGCGTGGTCCAGTGACAACCCGAACCACTGCACTGTGATAAAGGTTGGCACTAATGAACTAGTTGTTGATGCACCATTAAGCCTCAACTCCCCCCCCCAACCAAACCTATAAAAACAAAACAAAAAAAACACTAACGAAAAAAGTAAACAGTTTCCTTCGGTTATTTCCGTGGCCTTTTTTTTGTGTGGCTTTTTTTCCTTTGACTTTTTTCCAGTCTTTACTTTAGTCCTAATCCACATTCGGAGTTTTATTTTCTGGCAGTGTGTTGCCAGCAGTTGTGATTTGTAGAGGTTTTACAATGTTTACTCTTCCCGCGCGACCCCCCCCCTCCTCCCCCTTCCTAACGCGAAGCGCAGTGTGACCGAGTATTGTCCGAGGGACCATGCCGGGAAAAGAAGCTCCTGAGTTGAATACTTTCATCAATCAAAAATGAAAGTTAGAGGTTAGAAGTGATCAGATACCGCGCTAGTTCTAACTATAAGTTGAATGAAGTTGAATAGAAGATTTATAAGCTGATCTGGTCGAACGAATACCGATGTTGATGTTCTTGTGACATTGTATTCCGTGCCCCCTCTCCATTAAGAGGTTGCCTCATTCGTCGACTGAGGGATTAACGTTAAAGTTTGGAACTGAACGTTTCACACACTCAGGTCACAAAATATGGGGTAATTTCGCGGAAAATGTTTGCAATGACTTCAACGAATGCAAGCCCTTCTTTTTTGGTTGGTCTGGGGTGGGGATTGCCCACAGCCTCCTCACCCCCCCGCCCCCCAACCCCACCCCCTAGTGATTCCGCCGCTGGATCAGCCAATAATTAAAGGATAAAGGAAAACTAAGCCCAATGTTTCCGGAATTTTCATTTAAACTTGCATTTTGTCGGTGAATATTACTCCCCAAACTAAAGTCATTAACACTACTTTCTTATACCAGGTCAAAAGTGACTTACGCCAATGTTTAAATCGCAACAAGCCTTGTCCTATCCAGACTAAATTACTACAGTTCAGTCTGCAAGTCATTGGTTACTTCGATCATCTCTACCCGCACGTGAGAAGTGGACTCGTCGTCCAATAGTATCTAACAGCTAAAACGGACTTAAATGTCGTAATTATTGGTCGTAACAGTTTATAATTATCCAACCTGCGACATGAAATATGCATTCTGAAACCAAAACCTTAAAACAATCGCACTTCTGCAGCCATTCACGTCCTGGAGGAAGTAATCCATAAAGGAGAGTTGCAGAGAAGCCAACATTTTTCTGTCTAAATTTCATTGTCCTACCTTGTGTCGAGGATGTGCCTTGTGTCGAGGGTGGTAAAGGCCCAACGAAATCAATTCCCATGTGAGACATCGGAACCATCAGTCCTTTCTTCTCTGTGTGTGTTGGCTTGGGAATCTACCAGTCATAGCATGATCTGACATACTTCTTGGTGTCTCGGAATATTCCTGGGCTACAGGTCTCAGTCTCTCCATCGTGTTCGCGATTCCAAGGTGTCCTGAGTTGGGTAGGTCATGTTGATCTTCTACGAATGAGTGGCATAGGTGTGACTGCATGTAGAGCCAGAGCTTGTCAGACTTGTCACCTCGATCTGTTGCCGCTCTCTCCACACGATAGACCAAGTCGTTGTGAGTCTCTTAGTTCCCCTGACACGTTGAACTTGCGCTGCAGACATCTTCGCCGTGTTCCTCTGGTCAGTGAGTACTTCGAAGATCTTCACTATCAGTACTTCCTAAAGTACCAAACAGAACGAACCAAACGCACAACTGTTGGTGACAGTTCAGCTCATTCCCTACTATAATCGTGTTGATGTGGCTTGCTTACGTCAACCATCGTCAGCGATGAATCTGTTTCCGGTACTTCACGCATGCTCAAAAAGCTCCACCACTCGCACCCACCCGCAACCACTTCCCCGAGATGGTTTGCTATTTGGCAGTGCTCGCGCCTGGTTACATCCATTAGCCTACCCTGATCCAATCCATTAGCCACGTCTGGTCGCATTAATGGTATGACGTAACGAGTGCTGTGTTGAGCTTGTTGATTTTGCTGAGCTGTGATTGCAGTTTCAGAGGTACTAAACGGCTGACGCGACATTGCTGCGCACGTGCGACGTCAAGTTTGGAACCAAACTGTCTCTAACAGTGGTGCATTCTGTTCGCTGGTTTAGGAAGGCACTGTGAGTTTTGTCTTGCTTCTGCGCCTCCCTGAGATGCTCCTTGTCTTCAAGCTTGATCCTCGGTTGTAGCCTGATCTGCAGAACTGGGATCGCATCTCTTGATAACGTTTCTGCTACCGCATTAGTCTTCCCCTGGCCACGCACCACATCAAAGTCATACTTTTGTAGCCATAACACCTATCTCGCTGTCCTGCCAGTATTCTTGGCTCCCACTTAGTGCCTCACAGTCTATCAGTAACATGAAGTGGTTTCTCCTCATCGACCACTGTCTGTCGATTGCAGAAATTGCCACTAGTGACTCTTTATCAAACGTGGAGTACTTGGCTTCTCTGTAGCTGAGAGTCCTATTGAACAATTCCCCGTCGCTTCCCATCCTTGATCTGTATCAATGCTGCACCTACACCAACATCCAATGCATCTGTTTCCACTGAGAATAGTTGACTGTAGTCAGGCGGCCGTAGTTAAGCAGCTCTAGATAGTCGGCTGAAAAGCACTTGATTTCCTGAAAGCCTCGTTCTGCTGCATCAGCCCAAACGAACTTCTTGTACTTCTTGATGAGGCAAGTGAACGGTTTCACCATGGCTGCGTAGTTTTTCATAAATTCCCTGAAAAAATTGGCCAGGCCTATGCAACCCTGAAGGGCTTTGACGTCCTTCGGGCGAGTATAGTGAGTGATTGCCGCAGGGTGTTCTACTTTCACGTGGATTCCCTTTGCATTCACAGTCACTCGTAGGACTGTCGACAATGACAAGGAGAAGTTACACTTCGCTCTTTTCAGGGTAAATCCGTACTGCTGAAGACACTAAAACACTATGTAGATTGCTGGTAGCTGATCTGCCCAGGTCTTCATCGCGGCAATGATGTCATCAATACGAATGACACAGACCGTGCCTATCAGGTTTCTGAAGGCGAGTGTGACTAACTATCGTCTGGAATTTTGCTGACGAACTTTTCAATCCAACCAAGGTCACTTTCCATCTAAACAGGCCTTCACTGTAAATGAAGCTTGTAGAGTCCCTTGCCTCTTCTTTCAAAGGAATTAGGTAAAAATTTCTTTGGTGTCCATCTTTATCTGGCTGTTCTAAACTCTGTTATCAAGTACAGGCCTAAACAAACGATCCATCCTTCTTCCTCTTCGTGAAAAACAGCGATCTCCATTCACTTTCTGATGGCTCGATCTTGTCATCCTTTTCCAGCTCTCTTGTCATCTTCACCATCCCTTGTCGCATCTCCGGAGACTGTCGATGGTACTTCATCACTTACCGTTGAGGAAAGTCCTTGAACTTGATTTTGAGGTCATGAAGCCTCGTCAAACCTGTCTGACACTGCAGACTTCGGAGTGACAAGTTCAAATAAGGGCGAAACATTCTGTCTAGAGATCTCTGTGGGTGAGAGCAGCTTGATTTCAAGCGATTGCTGGCAGTTAATTTTCTGCACATTTAATGCAATTTCTTGCCAGTTTCATACGTAGCACAGTCATTTCTGCCTAATACTATACTCACGCGATGGTGCATTTTCGTCTATTTCTCTGCAAAACCGGTTGGTTTTGGTCGGAATTCGGTGCATACGTCTGCAGTGAATTAAGGGAAGATTATTTGAAGGCTTCTAGTTGGGAATTCTGTCCATGTAAGGGTGCCTACATAATTCACTCCCTCGCCACCTCAATGGCCTGAGCCACCATGAAGAGATTATTCCCCTGATTTTATTCCCTTTCTGAAACCATCGTGACATCCCAAGCAATGCCATCTCATAAATCTCCCTTCTAAACTTGTCTTCCAAGTTTCTCATAAAAACCTTATAGACTGCACTGGTGATAGCAACTGGCCTATAGATTTCAATATTCTCCCGATCCCTTCCCTTTCCTTTAAACACGAAGTGGATCCTGACCTTCCTCTAACTCTCCGATACCTTCTTCCCAGTTGAGTATCCCAATAATTTCCCCAATCATTCTCCTCTTCCCCTTCACCCCCATATCCTTCAACAGCTCCCCTACTAACCCATCCAACCCAGTCACCTTCCCCTTCTTGAAAAAAAGACAGGGGCTCTTCAAATTTTCCCACCGTAACTGCCTGGCCCAACCTACTCTCCTTCTCCGCCTCCCCCTCCACAGAGCCCCAAACCTCAAGGTTGCCACAAAGTCCCCCCATAAAGGCAGAAAAGGCAGCCCTGTTATCCTCACCCCCACCCGGGATCATCCCCTTTCCAAATCTCCATAACTTCACCTCAGTCTCCCACCCTCCTCCAGCAATTTTCTTGGCCAATTTCTGGTTAAATTTCCCAATCTTCCGTGCCACCACTCCGCTAGCCTCCTTCTTGATCCATTCCCTATGCTCCTTCCACCTCTCCCCACTATCCCCATCTTCATCCCTACTACCCCTCTTCCACCCACAACTCACTTCCCTGCGCCTCCTGATAGCTTCACCCACCCCCTAATTCTTTCCCACACCAACTCCGTCCTCCCGACACATCTTTTTGTCACCCTAAGAACCTCAGCCTCTCAGTTCTCATACCGGTCCACCAGTTTTTAACCGTCTCTTCAATCTTCTTTTCAAAGCTCTCCAGCCGCTCCCTATCTCTACGGTTCGTGGTACGAGTCGACCCGACAACTACCTTCTACGTTCTCACAATACTCACAGTTCGACCATTCAGCGACTGACAACCTGCTTTCCTGTCCGCTGCTAACGATGACTTGGGATGCAAAGCTTCTCACCTAACTTCGGTGGAGGTCCTGCTTTTTCCGCCACCATCGTCGTTCATGGGATTGATGGAGTTTACCCACGGGTTGTTTGCGATGTCACTTCTATCAGGGTTTGAATGGCGGAAAAGGATTCTCTACTAGGCAGCTTGAAATGTAAACTTGACCATGGTTACATTGCATCCTGAGAGCCCTGCTCGCTATTTTGGCTCCGACCTCGCTCACTCATCTCATCTCCAGCTTGTGTGATCGACTGCGAGCATGCTCGAAAGCAGGTTGAAGGGAGGAAGAGGTGTGGGAATGACTCTTACACCACCATATCCCTCACCCCCTCCTTCTTCTTTTCCACGTAAAGACCATCCTCCCTTCATTCTCCAAATTCGCCAGCTTCATTCTGTTATCAGTTACAAACTTCCTTACCATTTTCCCATTCCTATTATCATCCACTCCCAGAGTCTCCTACAGTAAAGGTAGTATCAGAACAAGCCAAATAAGGTGACTAAAATAAAAGGTAGTTGACAGTTGCTAGGTGCTGCCATCTCTACACCAAGTGGCAAACTTGCAAACTAATCGACTAGGTTTCCAAATTCTGCCAAATTATCACGCCACTTGCAAACTTGCCGCTATTTGTGTCGCCTTTTGCGGAGATTTGAGAAGGTAAATATGACACGACTTTTACTGTGGCAGTGCCATTCACCAACTCGTCAGTTAGGTCTGGGTGGGTTAGTTTGTAACAAAGTGACGCAACAAAGTGAGTATATTGCTCTAAGATGGCAGTACCAAACCTGATCCGCCGTTGATTTTAATTTTTTTTTTTTTGCGTGTCATCAGGTAGGTGTCCTTGAAGTGAATTTAAGCGAACTTTTTGGTGTTCTTTTCATGACGGTTCGATGTTTTCACTGTATTGACCATAGCGATATATTTCAAGTGTCATCAGGTGTCGTCATACGGCTTTTACTAACAGTGACTTCCTAAAGCACCGGACAGAGCGAACAGAACGCACCACTGTTATAGACAGTTTGGCTCCAAACTTGACGTCGTGCGTGCGCAGTGATGTTGCGTCAGCCGTTCAGTATCTTCCTAAACTATAATGCAGCTTAAGCTCAGCAGAGTATTCGAACGTCTTACCTTCACCGCGATCAGACCTGGCTAATGGATGTGACCAGAATTGGCTAATAGATGTGACCAGGCGAGAGCAAGGCCAAATTGCGAACCATCTCAGGAAGGTGGTTTGCTGGGGTGAAGGTTTGAACATGCGCTACGTAACAGTTTTGACAAAACAGATTCATCGCTGACGATGTAGACGTCAATCAAGCCGCATCAACACGGATATTAGCAGGGAATGAGCCAAACTGTCACCAACAGTGGTGCGTTTGGTTCGCTCTGATTGGTCGTTTAGGAAGGTACCGTAATAGAGCAGTGACATAACGTAGTACGTATTATTGTGTATAAATCTATGGTGGAGCCAGTAACTGGGTTAGCTGCAAGGGGCACTGGAGGGGAAAAAAAAGGTCGTCTTACTGAAGTCAATGATATTAGACTGGATTTCTTAAGCCTACAACGTGCGATTTTTGTTGTTGAAGAACACGTTTTTTCTAAGCCTAAGAAACCTGCTCTCAAAGCACTGTCTTGAATAGAAGTGCCGTTGCTTTCCCTTACATTAATCTAGTGCCCCTTGTAGTTAAGCCCTCCAGATGCTATCTCGTAGGCAATATGACGTCACTATAGAGCAGAGTCATGTGACGTCATATTGGCTACAAGAGATATAGCTGCAAGGGGCACTAGATTAAAATGGAGGATTAAACAACGGCACTGCTTTGAGAGCGGATTTCATAGGCTTAAAAAAACGTTGTTTTCTCCAATCCCTTATGCTGCTAGGTTATAATTGGAAAATAACGATTCCACTTGCTTAAAATTGTCAGCAACTGCCAACAAATCGAAAAAAAATTGCGCATGATAGGCCTAAGAAATCCACTCTTAACAGCATTGTCTTCAGTAAGACTATACTACTACTATTCCAAGGTCTTTGGTAAGACTATACTACTACTATTCCAAGGTCTTTGGTAAGACGCTCTTCTTTTCCCCCTCCAGTGACCCTTGCAGCTATCCCAGTTATCTACTCCAGCATACGTTATATACAATAATGCAACGTTGTGTCAATAGAGCAGCGTCAAGTGACATCATATTGGCTACGAGACACCATTTGGAGGTAATAGCTCCAAGGTGCGCTAGATTAAAATGTAACGGAAAAAACGGCACTTCTGGTCAAGACAGTGCTTTGAGAGCGGCTTCTTAGGCTTAAAGAACGTTGTTTTCTCCAACAACAAAATCGTGCGTTATAGGCTTAAGAAATCTACTCTAATAGCATTGGCTTCAATGAGACGATTTCTTTTCTCCCTCCAGTGCTCCTTGCAGCTAACCCGGTTACTGGCTCCACCATAGAGTTATACACAATAATACTACGTCGTGTCACTGCCCTATATACTCAAGCCAATGCTATTAGATTGGATTTCTTAAGCCTATAATGCGCGATTTTTGTAGTTGGAGAAAACAACCTTTTTTGAAGCCTAAGAAAGCCGCTCTCAAAGCACTGTCTTGACTAGAAATGCCGTTGTTTTCCCTTACCTTTTAATAGAGTGCCCATTGCCCTTGTAGTTATGCTCTCCAGATGCTCGTAGGCAATATGACGTCACTTGACGCTGCCTACAGCAAAGGTCACCGAGTTAGGAAATAATATATTATCTTACTCTACGAGGCTTTGCTTATACCAGTAGGCCTTATTATATTCAAACGAAGATGGCGGGCTATGGGCGACCGGCTGGTGACGAGTCGGAGGATTCCGATGATGATTTTGCTTTTTTCACCCCAAATTCTCACCAGGTACGTTTGACGGGAGGATATAATAATACATAACACGAAAAAATGAAAGGCTATTGAAATATCTTTATTTACAAGCGTAGTATAATGTATTTCACTTGAGGGATTGGCGCGAACAGCTTACTACTTAGCTACTAACAGGAGCTAATAACAATCTTCACACAGGTTAGAACATGAATTAGCCTACGGTACAGTAGGTATTTAATTATTAAATATTAAATTAGCCTATTTGGCAATAGGAATTACATATTTCTGCAGTTCCCCCCCGGTTAATGCACGTTATCTTTAGAACTAGCATGCATTCATTCATTCAAGTTCCGCGTATGCCTACAAAACAAGCAAGGAATTCTTGTTACTTACAGCCAGCCTACGGTGAAAGAGACCTTGATCAAGGAGAGATCAAGATCTTGTTCACCTCGTAGCGGCATGGAAAGTAGCCGTAGCCTACCATTTGGACAAAGGTGTACTGGTCGAGGAACCACTTCCACAGCGGCTCCAAGCGCGTCCACCATCTATCTGTATACGTTGGTTGTACTATCTCCGTTGGTGTAAAGGGTAAATTAAGGTCGCTGTTTCTCGAAAATAAGGTCAGTTTTTTCCAAATTTACCTAACCTAACCTAACCTAACCTAAACTAACCACATAACACCAGAAACCGCAATCAAAATCTTAAACCTTTCTAAACTTCACGCGCCGGAATCTAGATAGGTCGGCCATCATGCTCGGAGCTTTTGCGGAAGTGGACCCCTGGTCGACGTTCGCTTTGTTGACATAAATAATGTGTTTGGTACCATCGATCATGCCATGCTTGTTAAAAAAAAATTGAAGAACCACAAGGGTTGAAGAATAAATGTGGGTTGAACATTTATTTCTTGGCCGTGGATGGAGGTTTGAGTTGCCAAAAGATGTTAAATTTACTCAAGAAGGACGTGTCAATTCAAATTTAGTGCAATATTTTGGGAACTGGGCAGAATATGGGCTCCTTCGCGACTGTGCGAAGGAGCCCTTTCTTTTCTCCGCAACAAAAACCCACAAACTAGCAACAACGAGCTCAAGATCTTCTAACGCTATTGCACCTCCAAAATCGTGAGGTTTCGCTTCTTTTCCGGATATGCAGTACCTGGAATCGGCTGCGAAGGGACAAGGTGGCCTGATGGTTAGCATGACCGTCTCGTGTGCGGGAGGTCCTAGGTCGAGTCCGGCTTCAGCCACCCCTGGCATTTTCGGGAAGAGAAGGGCCCTGCAATGTCTCATGCTCATGTCGATTGTGGCATGTAACAGAACCTAGGAATATCCGATGGGATTTACCTAGCTCGCTACGGCTGGGAGCCCGTCAAAAACCTAAAGCCAAGGGACATTGTCACCGCACCAAACACCAATATGACCAAACTTGATACCTTCTTGTTCTTGCCGACAATCACCCGTCAGTTGGTGTACAAGAACCGGTGATTTCTTCCCACTTCTTCCCAGCATCAAAAGCTACAAGCTTCCGGCTGCCGTTTTTCAATGTCAATGTGCAACAAATTTGCCTTTTCTTGATTGGGTAGGTTCTTTTTTTCAAATTGCAGTGCAGGGCAGCAGGGGTGTAACAAAATTCCCTGCTGTCATGTTTAAAAAAAAAAGTAGTGATCGCAGAGATAGCCTTGCACTTAGTACATCAGTGAAAGTTCCATGGTTGTGAGATGTTGGTGGGGGGGGGGGGGGGGGGCGTTGTCAACGGTATTGCCAAAATGCATCGGATTTCCAACCCTTAGGGGCAACATTTCCCTTGGAACACTTTACCGGGAAAGTTGTTGGTACTAGAAATGTTTAGCCTTCAAGCTGTTGGGGAAATATTAGTATTTATTTATTTTATTAATTTGTTATGAATGATTACACCATGCTCCTTCAACCACTGTAATGTTAACTTGTAAAAACATTTAAGAAATGGAATGTGTTGATTTTTTGATACATTTCAATGTGCGTACTGATATTTGTCAGAATAGGTAAGTAGTTTTTTTGGGGCTTGGTATTTGACTACATCAGGGGTGTTTATTCCCCCCTATCAAAAGACCTCCCCCCCATTAAAAAAATTCACGGATCATTAGCTGATTTCAGACCATTGATGAATTTTTTCTTTTCTGTAATAGTAAATTATGTTGAAATATATCGCTATGGTCAATACAGTGAAAACATCGAATCGTCATAAAAAGAACACCAAAAAGTTCGCTTAAATTCACTTCAAGGACACCTACTTCGTCCTGCAAATTTTCAACATTCCTCAGATGCCAACAAGGCCCCAAGTACACATCTGAGGGATGTCGAAAATTTGCAGGACGAAGTAGGTGTCCTTGAAGTGAATTTAAGCGAACTTTTTGGTGTTCTTTTTATGAGTAAATTATGTGAACCTCCATATCAAAATAAAACGTCGTACATCCTTTGTTACTGATAACTGAATTAAATCCTTTGTTATTGGTAGCCGAAATGTAGAAAATTGATGTCAGACATCACACATAAAGCTGACTTGCAGGCTTGTTGTTTCTGGCTAACTACATACTTTACATCGTGCATAAGTATTAGGCACGTTATCTGCAAGTGCAAGGCTTTATTCTAGGGATTGGCGATAATGAAATTTCTACTACGCGATTATTGCAGCACCGTGATATGCGACATTTGCGATTATTGCGATATTTCTCAACGTGTAGGCCAAGCTGTCTTAATTTGATCACTTGGCCATAACAGCTCTATTCCTAGTCTATCGTACTTACAATACATGTTTAGGCCTAGTAATACTACGCCAAGGCCTAAATGCACATACGTAATAGTGCTAGTTAGTGTCATGTTAATACACAATTCTGTTAAAAAGTATTCTTATATATTCAAAATAATTAAGTACTTTCAAATGTTTTAAGTATTTGAAATACCGTACAAGCCGCACTCGCCAGATAAGCCAAAACCAAAAAAAAAAGACATTACCTAAAAAAAAAGTACGCAATCCGAACATTTTCTGCACAGTTAAGTGACCTGTTAAGTGTGAAAATGTTGATATTAATTAATCAACAGACAAGCAATTTATGTTGTAACATTAGTCCCGTTTTAAAATCAGCAGTGAGTAGCAATTTTTGTATCGATTTGGAGGCCATGTTTGACTGTTTGTTTAAAAATTTAGATTAGATGGTTTATTAGAAATAACTTCAGAACGGTCGCAACTGACTTTTGGCTTGCACCACTGAAAGCCGGCGAAAATACGATTAAGATGGTGTATTTGAACGTCAAAATCCGTCAATATTTAGCAAAATTATCAACAACGATGTGAACCGAAATGAGCTCACAGCTGCGATGATTGCGAAACACGAAAAGCATTGCGAAAACACTATCGCGTGTGTTGTCTATCGCGATAATATCGAAATATCGCAATATCGCCCAACCCTACTTTATCATCTATATTGGGAAAAAAACTTGCGCAAAGATGTTACGAACAACAAATGCTAGCATTAAAACTTGTAAAAGCTTAGCTATTGAAATCAATTCACTCAGTATGGTCGCCAGTATTTCTTAACCTAGGTCGATTAAGAAGGGTCCTTCTTTTGAATTGTCACATTTAAATTTTGTTACGTTACGTAGCTAGTGTAGTTACCTATCCCTTCCTACAGTTTGTTATTATGCTGGAATTTCAAGAAAGATACACCATGACGCAGAACTAAAGCAACTTTTCTCTTGTGGTGTAGGATCAAGAAAAATTGAATGGCTCAAACCACACTGTTCCAGAGTCTGCGACGCGAGTTGGGGTAAAAAAGACTGTCATTTCTCGGACAAATCGTAGTGCGAGCTGTGAAGAATCACAGATGCTGGAAAATTATCGGCTGGGGGCAATGAAAGGCCATCTACACACCATCAAGGACATAGTTCAAAGTGGTAAGGCGAGGAAGAATAAAAATTTACAGTTTAACGACTTTTCCAAATGCTTGGCGTTAGAACTGAATAACTAGATTAATTAACTAGATTCTGCTAGCTACTGCAAATCTTAATTTAAGTGTCTATTTAATTGCTAAGTGCAAACAAATAAGGATCTGTATTTGTTTTTAGTAAAATGTTTGAAAATTTTTAATTTTCCATTTAGTTGCGACATTAATCACTTCTTTGCAACGTCTTCAGTTCCAAGGGTCTTGCAAACGCACAGAAATACAAGTACAATGATGAAAAGTGAGTTCCATGATGGTTCCCTGGGAACCTAACATGTGAGCTAAGCACAGCTGAGTGTTCAGGGCCTTGGTATTTAAGCCAAGATGATGAGAGATCGAATCGTGTTACCAACCTATGTAGCCTATATACTTTAAAAAAAAAATAAAATGCCTCCACTAATTCCTGTACGTTTTGAAGAGAACATATGCTAGCATACGGAAAGGAAAACGATCCAGGAAACCGCCAATCATTGCAGGGGGCCGAAATAATGTCCAGAATATTTCCTATAGCCGCTGAAATTGCTGGTAGTCTCTCACACTACCCTGGTCAATAAACATTGGCAAGGGAATTGCCAGGGTCCCCTTTCCAGATATATGACCAACGGTCCATCATCCTTTGGCCACTATCACCAATATAAAATGTGTGTGAAAAATTAGTCAAAAGTACCAATTTCACTGAGGTTTTTTTATTTTGGTTTAGGAGTTTAAGCCTTTGATTTCTTAAGCTCAGGGATGCATTAAGTGAAAAAATGTGAAAATTTGAGCTCTGCAGTAAAGGTGTGAAAAAATGTGAAAAATTGACCAAATTGGTGAAAAAATGTGAAATTTAAGATTTTTTTATTAAAAAAAAATGCATCATGCAACAAAAGATAAATAAACGTATCTCCGCTACGGTTCAATGAAGATAAAATTCAGTTTGCTTTTACTCATCTGCTTCTACCTCATATTAGAAAGTGAAGCGACGTTTGGTAAGAAGGGAAGTAGCAGTTCCGGATAGGTTGGCCACAATATTCTGAACTGTCTAGCAGTGGGCTTATAACTACAGTTTATTGTACTTGAGTCGTGCTGGATATTGCAACATTACAGAATTAGCATTTCAAACTTGTTCAGATTTAACCACACTCACTGTGAATTTATGAAATTGAGTTGTCTCAAGCCCAATCACAGTTAAACCAGATAAAAACAGAACTTTTGCCCAGTCTTACTGGGCATCCTCAACTGCCACCACATTCAAACTTGGCTTCTCCCACTGTTGCTAAGCAACAACAAGCCATGCAGAGCAGCCTTCCCAGCAGCCAAGTATCTCACACACACCAACATTCTCTTCACTCCTGGCCAAACTTACAACCCCACAGGTAGCCAAATAAATAAATAGTCCCAATAAATAAATAATTGTTCAGATTTGTGGCCAACCAATTCCTAAACATGCATAACCTGCTTCAGTGGATTACTGGACAGCGCATTACGTAATTTTTTTTTGGGTGGGGGTGCATAGCCAATGAGGCAAAATACGTGTGATAAATTAGGGGAGAGAGATGTGCAGAAAAAAAGATGTGAAAATGTCTAAAACTCATGGGCAATAAAATTACAAACTCATGAAATGAAAAAAGGTGACAAACTAACCACCCCTGGTGGCATCCCTGTATGCAAGATAATGGGTATTTGAGTGGCTATTACCTTGGTGCTGAATAAGGTTTTCAGCACATTGCATAGTTTTGACTGACTGAAGTCAAGTACTGTCGGTATTGTACTATGGCATAGGAGCCAAGAATTACCGGTACTGTAAATGGCAATCAGTATTTGCAGTGTTCGTACCAGTGCTTACAAACCTGATCTGGATAAGGCCTTATTTTTCATTTTGGCATTTGTAAAGCTGTGCGAATCCTTAAAAAACTAAAATGTAGTACTAGGTCAGGAAATAATCCTTATTTTTACTAGATTGCAGTGTTACTGTCAAAGTCTGTGCTTGTGTCTTCTATATGAAATAGTGCAATCATGGATGGTAGAAGCCTTGTGCCAAATTGTATTGTTATGCCGAAGCAATCATTTGCAGATGTTTAACGTTAGGATTTTATTTTATTCATTTATTGATTTTTTTATTTCTCATTAAAGGATAATAAGAAAAAAAGTGGGTCTGGTGAGCTTTTTCCTTTTGGAAGAGATAATCTCCAAGAACTAAACTTTTTTCTTTTCATGGCCTTTGTTTTTTTTTTTAATGCTTTGTGATTCTGCAAAAGGTGCTTAAATTTCGTGAGGCTTGGTACTTGAAAGTCCTTACAAGTTCTTGAAATCCATTTGGCCGAAGTGGTACCAACCATGGTGTAAATTTAACAATTCTTTCGAATTTTTCAGGAGTGGACATTGATCACATTCTTAAGTGTAACTGGACTGCTTTGATGTACGCTTGCAGTTCTGGTCATACAGCAATAGTAACATATTTGCTGGAAAATGGAGCTGATGCAAATTTTAATAAAGGTGAGAAAAGAACTTAAATTCTAAGGTGCAAGTATCTTTTTGTAGCATGTACTGTTAGATTCTTCCCACAGTAGCGTACACAAAAACAAAAACAGTAAATCTGTTAACAATGGCCCGTTTTGTTTTATGTATGCGTGTAATTGTACCTTGTAAACGAACGAACCTTGGAAATTAATTGTACAGTACTGTAAATCGTGTATTAA
>JAHWFP010079982.1:0-32233 GCA_023313725.1 Lithobius niger
CCCCCCCCCCCACCCCATTTCCTTACTAAGGTATCCCTCCCCCCCTCTCCCCTGAACTTTGCACCAGATTCCCTCCCCCCATCCAGTAACCTGTAAATGCTAATATCACTGCCGTAGATGGCGCCATGGTACTTTGGTACTTTCTTACGATTTTCAAATCTGTGATAGCCACTTTAAAAATGTTTAAGTTTAAGCAGTAACCAGTTGACAAATCAGAAATATTCGTCAGTAACGTATGCTTTAAAAAAAAAACCTTTAGAAATTTCAGATGTTTTAATCTGCAGATGTTTAAACTAAGGTTTTTATTTTCATACTTAGAAAATAATATGTAGCTTTTTAGGGAACCAAGCTTTGAAAAATGTTTACGTGCACAAAAGAACAAGAAAAGAAAATACTCTGCATCATTAGTGATATCTCTTGACAAAATAGTGAAAAGCATACACACTTTCTAAGACTATACTTTGTTCCACGTTATGCTTTCAGAAAACTAACTGTGTGACGCTACGTTTTCTTCCACTACAAGTGCAAAAAATCCTTAAACATCCCATTCGTAAACTCTTAACAGTAATTTTGTTGAGTGTACAAATGTGATATCCACATGTTTTTGCACTTTTAGTGCAAGGAAACGAGTCGTCATCCAGTCAGTTTTCTGAAAACATAATGTGGAACAAAGTATAACTAGGTATGAAGCTGAGCGAGGGCCGTAGCTTTAATCTCAGTTGGCCTTGCCACATCCTGATACACGCGTTCGGTTATTCATCTGGTTTAAAATTTTACCCAGATTAGCTTTTCGAACGCAGTCCGTGTTTCCAGCAGGTGTCGCAAATGACGTCAGCTCTCACGGCGGCTGCGAGTGGCGATCGCAACCGCGGCGTATGTATTGTGTTCGTTAGGAAGGTGGTTTGGATGAGCGAGGTGGTGAGCTAGGAATCGTTCTCTTCGCCTTTCGGCAACTTGTGGACTTTTGGTAGCATTCGGGCCGTCTAAAAAAGGGCCCCAATGTTTTCAAAATGTCGAGGAATTCTAGGCATTCTCAACGTATGGAATCCCACTTAGTAGAAGTCAAAAGCAAGGTAACGAATCCACATGAATTTTGACCTTTTTGCCGATTTGGTTGTTGGTGTTGCTTTGTAGGCAGAAAGGGGGTTGGTTGGCAGGCTACACCTCCTCCCAAGTAGGCTTATTAATGACTGTTACCCAACTTTTTGAAGTGGGTTTTGGTGGATTTTGGAGCTGTTCTTGGAGTGTTACGATAGTGCTAAAGTAGTTCAGGTAAAGGGTATCGTCGCTCTGACGTGGTAATGGTACTAGTTGTGATAATGTTTGTTGATGATGTTGGCGTGTTGAGATTCAACGAGGCATGTTGCGTGAATAATGCCATTGGGACAATCCCACATTATTTGTTTGTGGGACATGTGCTCGTTGGCTAACCTAGAACGTAATTGAGCTGGCTGCATCAATGTGGGAAATCAAATAAACCGACGAAATAAAAAATAAATAAACCCGTCCGAGTTCCCATAATTTTAAGTGTCAACATTGTTGATCGTCCAACAAGCGTTTAAAATCTGTCAGGTGAATTTCGTGGTTTGCTTCCCGCATAATTTGTTGTGTGTGTTCGTTTAAATCGTAACGTGTTTACTTATGTAAAAAAGTTACAGCATCCACATTAGAACATTACTGCGGTTACGTGTGTGTAACTGTACGCCGTAAAATGACGTCAGGTATTTTCCTCGGCATTTTTATTTGGTGTCGTAAAAACTTGTTTGCGATTCAAAATCAGTGATCTACGCTCGATTATCGATGAAGTATAACGAATAACATGTTTGTAAGGTCCTAGCTATAGAGATTTATTTACAATTTGTTAAAACGTGTCGAATTACATAGCCTAGTTGTCAATTTATTAGTGTTCAAACCCTCACTAATTCTAGTAATTGTTGCCTAGCGTCTATCTTTTACGGATTGTTTAAATCCGCGATGGAGTTATTAATCCAAGGTTGAGTACAGTAGGTATACCTACTTTCCTTTCGAGAGTAACCCGGCTTAATATTACAGTCACTCAAGGTTAGGAATTGGGTATCGTTAGGAATTGGGTCCATATTTTGTAAAATAGGAGTAGGCCTATATAAACTCGGGCATGGTGCTCAGAATCGTGCGACATTGTTTTGTGGAATGTTGCCCCATTTATGCTAGTACTGCATGTAGTGTTTTTTTATTATTTTATTGAACAATTGTGTACCTCCCCTTTTCGGGGCCATTCCCATACACATTACACAACCACCACCTCACATCATGTGTTCCTAGCATCGTCGATAAAAACATACATTCGTGTAAAGGATGTGTCCAAGGGTTGTGAAGGGTCATTGTATTGGGGACCTGTGACTATGACTTCCTCTTTTTCCTTTTTAATTTGTTGTTAATTCTGCCGTTCTATGGGATTCTACGGGATCGACACCATACTTACAAATGTAAAACCGAACTGATATTTGAGGTGGTGTAGCCTACTTCTTGAACTAGGCCTACTTTGTTAAACGGGTGTTTTTTCCCCCCAGTTTATTACCCATTTTATTAATTATTACATATCTCTAATTTTTCCTTCAATTTATTATTTTTTTTGACTGTTTTCTTCAAAATTTCTCTTTCTCTTATTTTGATGTAAACTTATACCTCATTTTCTACCAGATGTTTGTAAAACCTTCAATTTCATGAGTGGCTAACTTCGCTCTCTTGATTTTGATTATACAACGTACGATAGAATAACTTCGTCGGAATTATGATCTCTCCCTACGTCAAAAGAAATTCTTATTGGTAGCCTACTGTGTTGTAAAATCCTCGTTCTGTCATTGTTGACAGTTGACATTTATAGTTTAAACTTTTTGACGTAAAGAATAATCGATGGCATAATCTTTCTTTGAATTGATTAAAACACAAGCGAAAGGCATGCCATAGATAGCCTAAAAGTATGTCTCGTGATAACGCCTCTGGTTTTTATCTCGATGTGTTTTGAAATTCTGACAGCGAAATAAAAATGGGTGCCTCTAATTGTTTGATAGATTAGTGACAGTTATGTTTCCAGGTTTTGTAGGTTTTAGTTTGGCTAGGCTATAATATTTTTTCCAATCATTAAATTGATAAGCTTAGTACATTTTGATAGTTAATAAAAACAACTTATAAACTGAATGGAATGCCAAATGGCTCGAAAAGGGATAAATAAATTCAGATGCAAACCTATTTATGTTGCCTTTTGGACTTAAATGTTAGACTGCCCGAGTGGAAATTGAACGCACGATATTTGAGACCAAAGGCCGAAGTCCTAACGCTCGCCCATACTGACACAACCAGTTCTTTTTAAATTTTTAACTAGATTGAATATGGTTAAAACTATATATGTGTCAGTCTGTACCTGCAGTAAATTGACTAAGTGACAGCTACTAGTAAATAAACACATCGGTCAGTTAGCCAGCCATCTTGGCTAATAAATAAAACCCTAGCAAATGGCCCAGGGGCAGAAAGGGGTGCGACTATGTCATAGATAATCTGGCACGGTCACAGACAAAAAGAGCCGTTTTGACTAAAAATCTGCTGTTTCGTCAATTTTTGACTGATTTGGACATTCCAATACACCATTTTAATCGTCTCGACAAGACCTTACCATTTATAGAAGAGCCAGATCAATAGGATAAAGCATTGAAGCTATTCAGTAAAAACCAATAAGTATGTGGGTAATCATTACGAAAAAACAGATTAGCTGCAGATAATTTTTTCCCGATAATTGGTGTCGCAGACAGTGGTAAAAAGTTTTGCTTCTAGGGAAAATGGTGTATTCAGCAATCAGCATATTAGTGGAGTATGCTGAGCGTATTTTCTTAATGAAACTTTTAAAGTAAAATTAAAACATGTCCTCTGCCAATCGGTAAGACAAACTGTGAAAGAAGTAAGGGAATGGACAACAAACTAATAGTTTGTGAAACACTAGCTGTAGGCTAGCCTAGGTGAAAACTCCAGCTTTAACTTGGCCTAACATGAAACAATTATGCTTTTGTTGGCTTTGGTTGAGCATTGCGTAGGCGGGGGTAACGTCAAAATAGTGTACGGCAGATTACTAGCAAGCCTGGATTATTACGAATACATAAGATTACCAGGATTACTTCGGAATACAAGTGATCATTTCAGCATACCTCGGATTACTACTGGTTTATTCATTAATATGAACTCTGTACCAAGATTGCCAAGCTAAGGTTAAGGGTAGCTTATTGGCTACTTAGGATTACTGGATTACTACAAGGAATGCTTCAGATTGCTGGATTACTGTAAGGAATACTTTGGATTACTGGATTAGTATAAGGAATACTTCGAATTAGGCTACCTACTGCATTACTATAAGGAATGCTTTGGATTACTACACAGAATGCTTTGAATTTCTGGATTACTATAAGGAATACTTTGCCCATGCTGATTACTATAAGGAATGCTTTTGATCACTGGATAACATGGGATGCTTTGGATTATTTGATTACTATGAGGAGTACTTCGGATTACTATAAGGAATGCTTTGGATTACTGGGTTATTACACGGAATGCTGTAACGCACCATACGAAAAACCGACACAAAATCCAAATCGGTTTTGGTTTCCAGTAAAAACCGACAATTCGGTTCCGGTTACCAACCCATCCCTATCCAAAATACCACAGAGCAGTGAAAACAACTGCAGTAGGCTATAGCCTACCCTCAGTACCACCAGATTACTAAGATTACCTGATAATTACTCGTAGATTGCCAAGCACACAGTACTAAAGTTGACACCCCAGGCCTGTAATAACATTAGTTAAAAATCTCACTAAGCTTAGATCACTATTTTATCGCTTTATTGGTTTATCATCCTTGTTTAGAAGCCTAATTTTTCTTTCAGTTTAAGTCGTTGATACCGTTAAAATTTTTAAGTTTAAGCTTACTTTGCTAACTGCAGCCGAAAGCTTTGATTGTAGTGGTTTTTTCCTCCACCATACTTTAATTTAGTTCTCGCAAATTGGAAGATAGCCTATAAGATGAAAAACTTGTCTAGAGATAGGCTAGTGAAAAGCGAAAAGGTAAACAAATCACAATTGGTACAGTTAAGTACTGCATTGCATTACCGGAATCGCTTACCATAACAAACAGAAATAATATGGAAAATTTGCAACAGTATTTACAATGGTAATAACGAGAAATTTTGAAGAAAAAGTTTTCACTTCACCACAAATTGACGAAAACACAGTTAAGCTTTCATCTTCTTGAAATGTTGGTGAAAATCACACCATAAATATGTATGTCACTGGGGGTATGTTCGTAACAGGTAGGCCTAAAGGTTAATGAAAAGATTGTTACCCGGCTTTCAGTGAAGGATATTGTGTCTCAATATTTCACCGTCGTCTTAGTCACTTCAACCCTACTACCTGCCACCCACTCGTTACTGCAGCATTATGTTTTAAATTCTGCTTCTTGCAAAAGTCGAAATAGCAATATATATAGATTAGGCTGGAGTATAGGCGAGAGTCAATCTGTCAGTAACAGGGAAAGGGAGTGATTATGACAACCAATCCAAACGCAAGAAAATGAATGAAAAACGGCTTTGGCGTTTAGAAAAAAAGCATTAGTTGGTATCTCCATACTTACAGCTGTGATGGTACACAAATAAAAACGGACTAGCCATATCGTTCGCTTTGCTCACTCCATTGGTGTCGTTCCATTCTTCAAGTGATTTCTTTAAATTCCAAGAGCATCACAAAATCGATGTACTGATCTTTTCAACGCAGACTAATTGTAATTGTTTCTCACAGTTCGTTCATCACATTCCCCAGCACGTCTGTGTTTCACGTACATTATTCAAAACATACGATTTGTTGGTTTGTACGTTTGTACGGCTTCTCCTCCAGAAGTAATTCCCTACGAAGGTGAGAGAGCAAAACTAAACACTCATTGGAAAGGTTTAATTTACGTGGAACGGTAGAAATTGCTCTCTTTGCTCGCTCCACGCACCTCTTTGCTTCAGAAAGACGAATGTTTGACACCCATTTAAAACCAGGTCTATGGGTTTGATTTTTCCATGCAATACAAAACCAATTTTAAGGTCTTTAATTATGTGGTGTGTTGCAAAATACGTCATCCTTTAAGGTTTGGCTATTTATTACGTGCATCCTTTTCCGGATAATTTCAGTACGTAACTAGGCTAATATCTTCAAGACGGTTTGTTTGTCTCTTTGTATAACAGACTAGCCTATGGCGTCATGAACGAACACCATGAGGACCGTTAAAAAAAAACTTTGACGTTATTTTTTTTAGGGTTTTTCGCATTTTTGAGGATCATAATATCAAGTTACAGCAATGAAAATAGGCTTATCCGAAGCGAAATTTAATTATCTTTCGTTTGGTCCTACTCCCATCTGTGTAGGTGCTTTGGTTCCAGAGGACTAGACGTACAAACACACACGCACATCATACGTTTTTAATGATGTAGATTGGTTAATTTGAACTTCAATTCCAGGGAACTGGGAGTGTTTTTACTCAATGGTTATGTCAGAAAGTGAATGCAGTTTGATGGTTTGTTTTAGTTCTATATCGTGTGAGTATTTACATGTTCATTTTGCTTATGTGGAATTCCATATCCTGTTATGGCTCACTACTCCGACACGATGATGTTACTATTTTCAGTACAGTTGTGGCCTACAGGTTGACTAACATTGAACATGGACCTAGACTATTTGTACAAATTCTGCTTGCCTTAATTTGAGTAGCTATGTGATGATTTGTTGGGTGAATGAATAATTTGCACTAAAATAAATTGACATAAAAAGTAATACTTCCTATGGTAGAATTCCTGTGAGGCAAGGTGGACTCAAAATTCAAATCAAAACTATAGCGTGAGGGCATTTATTACCAACAGTTCATGCATTCAAGCGCTTGGTGTTATAACATCAACATTCATGCATTGCTGGACTTTGGTAGCAGCAAACCAGAATTCCAGTTCTTATCTATGTTAATTACTTGATGGAAAAAAGATAAATATTCAGCAACCGTCCAATGAAAGACTTCGTGTGTAAATTAGTAATTTGCTTTTCATCCTTCCCTCGCCCTTTTAGACAACAAGAACTGAAAATTCATTCTCTAGTGAATCAGTTTACAGACTGTTGCATTGAATTGGAGTCATCATCCATTATTTATTAGCAAGGATTAGGCATTGTTATAATAGGGAATATGTCTCCATCTAGTTCCTGCTAAATCATATTTTGCATCACGTTCCATCATTTTTCATCCCTAGGCATACAATAAAATACCTGAAGTCTTAATTCTGTGTGCATTTGTCAATGCTTGGAATTTTTGATAAGTGGCATGTTCTTTTTGGTAAACTATTCAAAACTGAAAGTAAAGAAAGAAATAATTTAGGACTATATTTTAGTCCAATACGTTGGAAGGCAAGGCAGATTCGCTGTTTGGATTATGGTCCTCTCGCTGTTAACATGTACCAAATTGCAAAACCACTGGGAATATGCACTTGGGGTAGGTACTACATTGGCCACACAACTCCATTACCCCTAACATTGTGTATTAGGGATGGGTCGGTTTCATTTTTTTGACTTTGGTTCCGGTTTCGGTTTTCACGCCCATAAAACCGCGGTTTCGGTATCGGTTTTTTCCATCATCCACCCCAAACCAAAAATTTCTAATTTTTTTCTCCTTGTAACAGCTTCAAACCCACTCCTGCTTTCACTTTCAGCAGCGTCACAGACCATGGGTATCGCTGATGCGCCATTTGCCTATACGATTTTCTTTTTAGTGGATAGGAGCTCTGTTGTCTTTTATATGTAGAAAATGAAATTTATTTAAAAAAAACTTTAAAACAACAAATAAATTTGTGATTTTTTGAACACCGTGCAAAAAACCGACACAAAATATTAATCGGTTTCGGTTTCGGTGTTCACTGAAAACCGAAAATTCGGTTTCGGTTTCGATTACCGACCCATCCCTATTGTGTATTGTGTTTGTCGGCATGTAGTGGACAGGCTTTCTTAGCTTCCTATTGAAATGGGGATTGGTGGGAAACGGTTGATGAATATAGCAAATTGTGGCGTTTACAAACAAAGATAATATGTCAGATTTCCCTCAATAGTGTACTCTACATGTATCTTACCGTGCAGTTGGATTCATATTTCACTGAGAACGGTAGTTTTACTCCTAAATTTGTAATTCCACATCATAAACTTTTTGGTCATTCTTATGCCTTGTGGACTGCGGAATAAACCATTTTGATGGTGCTGATCACTGGAGCCACGAAAATGCAAAGTAAAATTATCAGCATTGCCTAGTAGTATAGGTACATCTAAATGATCGGTGTAAATCTCAACCCTTTAGATCTAACTACCGTAACATTTCCTCCGTAGTCTATTTCAGCATCCAATAAACCCATACTGCTGTTGAAGAAAATATTTCCAGAAAACATTTTTTTAATCCTCAGTTTACAGGATGTGGTTTGAAGAGGTGCCGGATTGAGATCAAAACTTCGAAAGGCACTGGGAAAAAATGTTGTGGGAATTGTCAAAAGAGTAGAGCACAAATTATTTGTCTAATTCGGCTAATCATTTTTTAAATTTGATTGCAGCAGTGGTTTGGAGAGATTGAAAAATTATTTTGCTTTTAGTTGTAAAAGTTGCGTGTCTACAGGTGTTTTCTGATTCATGACAGGCTAACTGTTTTATTTGATGTTGAAATTCTTGAAGTTTCAGCTTTATCTTATGTAGGCGCAAGTTATTGTTTTTTGCTTATGGTGTATAATTAAGAACGCGAAACAGGAAATTGACGATGAGTAATACAATTGTTAGTTCAAGAAAACTATAGACCAAGGGTCTCGAGAGTTCCCCCTTCTGAGTCACACATTCACTAAGTGTGATTTGATTTATAATATTTACCAAAAGTTGATATTTACGGTAGGCTGGTCTGTTGCACGCCTAGATATTGTGCAGAAGAGCTATAGCATTGTGGAATGTGTGGGTGTCCTATTTTAAGCTGTAGCCTATTTGCTGATGGTGGGAGCAGGTGCATAGTCCATGAACCAAGGGTCTACAACGCTGCATTAGCCCATACATGATAAAATAAAATGCTGATTCTAACTTCTGCGCTTTCTGCAACAACAATTGTTGGAAAATACTGTCACCCGACAATCTGTATTAGGCTGCTAAAAATTAATTTGTGGTTCTCAACAGCGCACATGTGGACTTTTTTTAACGCATGAATCGTTTTTCTTTCAGTGTAAAAAAATTCCACTTGCGCATCAACGCTTTCACCAAACACTAATTCGAGCAGATGACCATATCATTCTGAGCTCCATTCACACAAACCACGTCCGTGTGGCAAACTTAAAAGTAAAGAAATACTTTTATCCATTGTGCAATCATATGTGCTCTGAAAGTTGCTGAACTTGGCATTAAAACAGATATTATACTCCACAACAAAACTATGATCTACCTGAGGTTTTGTTTAGTACAAAAAACCTTCACTCTTATTTGGAAAATCTCAAATAAGGGGGGGGGGGGGGGGGCACCGTGTACAAGAACCATTAAATTCATTTTTAGTAGCCTTATTACTGGTCACTGGTTACCCACATGTATCTTCTCCAGTGCTTTGGTTTTTCTGCTGCACCAGGTGCCTGGGCACAGTTAATTAGCGCGACCAGCAGGCATAAGAGGTGCTAACACTGCAGCAGCGAGTAACAATGATTCTTGGGCAAGGGGGAAGTCAAAATGTACAGTATTGAACGTTGAATTTTGAACACTTTAAATCTTGTACTGAATTCTGTGTAAAGATTAATTAGTCCCGGGCCCTGGTAGATGGCAGTTTGTGAAAACATTTTTCCATTGTTGAAATAGAACAACATTGCATTGTTTCAGCACTTCTAAGGTAGGCTAGAGATAGTTTGAATGTGGCAAGTTCCTCACGTTAGAATGCTGAATCGTAACAATGGAGTTTTCACACAGGAAAAAACGCAAGTCAATGCTTGTTTGGCAAATAAGTGTTAAAAATTCAATGTCCAATTTTGAACACTTCTTTGCTGTAATTTCCTTTGGTTAATGCTCAGAAATTCTGCTCGATCAATCTTGTTTGTTGGCTGTGCTAATAGTATTGGACATTGAATGTTGAACACTTCAAACGTTGTACTCAATTCTGCGTACTGATTAATCTTTCCTGGTAGATGCCATTGTTTGTGCAAAGTCCAAACATTGCATGTAACATCTGGTTACTTTCCATTGTTGAAATAGAACGTTGCATTGTTAGAGCATGTTTCAAAGCTATAGATAGTGTGAATCATATCAAAAACCAAAACTGGTAAAAGGGGCTGCTAAGTTCCGAATGGTTCGGCCCTTAAAAGCAGTGATATCAACACACCAAAACATTCGCCAAGTTAATCGCACCGCTTAATAGTTCGAAGGTTAAATGAAAACTAGATCATTGCTACTTTCGGTAGCAATGTTCAAGTTTTCACGTCCAAAGTATTATTCGGTGCGATTAAGTTGGCAAATGTTTTGGTGATATCACTCCTTTGAACGGCTGAATCATTCGGAACTTAGCAGCCCCTTTTACCAGTTTTGGTTTTTGATAGTGTATCACCCTTTTTTTGTAAATTGTGTATTAGACGCAACTCCACTACCGTGCAGATGTGTAATAAAGTTCCACGTCAACAATAAATTGGTTTTCAACACTTTGATACTAGCTTTTGCCTATAGGCCGAACCATTCTCAACTTAGTCACCTCTTTATAGGTTTTTGGATTGGTTTTAATTGTATTGTAATTTGTTTTATTTAGTTAATTTGGTGTGTTGATATCACTCCTTTGAAGGGCCGAACCACTCAACTTGGTGGCCTCTTTACCAGTTTTTGACTTTGTTATTACAGTTGGTTTATTTTTCGTGAATTGGACGTGAATACAATTTCTTTGCACCGTTATTTAGATTTATAATGATACACTAGTGTGTGTCTAGGCTCGCACGTAAGTATAAACATTCTCATTGTCCGAACTTTGGCCGTCCAATGAGAGACGATGCCGTCAATACTAACAATGGTTATAACAATATTTTCGTGCTTGCACGCCCTCCCACGCTATTCCCGTTACGCCCCCAGGCTCCAAACCATAAAAGGTACGCAGTTTGTATTGTACTGCACCCATTCGTCCAATTTCATAGTTGGAAGCTTTCCCGTTATCTTGGTATCGATGAATAATCACCCTACGGAAATTAATATGGGGATGAGCGGACTAGCTAGTAGCCAGTTAGTAACTAGTAACACATTTACAACATTATTGAGGGTCAGATTTTGCATTGAAAGTAGCTTAGCTGGCATTCCTACACGAGTTAATTTTTGTCAGGTGGGTCATTGCTCACGATTTCAACACAATTGAAGCTTTTGTACCGCATTATTATTTTTCCCCAAGTACTTGAAATGTGCCCAACTACGTGTACCCTCGTCTATGCTTCAAAATATAAGACACTGAGGCAATGGCGTCGCGCTACAATGGTTTGCAACCTGGACAATTGAATTGATGTGATGTTTGTTGCCTAACTTGGCGTCTACTAAACTGTTTATGGGGAAGAAAATCCGTGCAGGGTTAAAACTCCATGAATAAAAAAATAAAAATAGAAAAATAACCTAGATAAACCTAAACTAACCGAAACTAACTTAATAGTGCTCAAAACTTTCACAATCAAATGAATACAACAGTCACTTTATTGGAAATATAATTAATCAACGACCATTAATTATAGCAAAGTTACGATTTTCTTCAGGTTGTTCAAGAAACGATTTACAATTATATCTTCATAAGGAGCTCACAATCAATACTTACACTAAAGTAAAACCATAAAACTACCAAAAGGGGTGATATCATACAAAAACCCCATTAGGGTAAAGGGACCCATCAAGTTTTTGCCATAGAAAGTAGTGATATCGGAACCAAAATGGCTGCCAGTGCCACCAGGTTTTCCGTCCCAACCCTGGTCACTCAATCGTAACTGACATCTCGGTGTTGTCAGTTAAGCTGGAGTGATCACGGTTCGGACCACAAGCTCTGATATCACTACTTTCTATGGCAAAAACTTGATGGATCCATTTACCCTTATGGGGAATTTTGTATGATTCAAACTATCTATAGCTTTGATTTGATTTATTACCAGGCCTCCACCCTGAGTCATACGCCAGGAATCAATGATACAAACCAAGTAACACTTAGCTTTGAAGCATGCTCCTGCAATGTAAAGTTGTTCTATTACAACAATGGAAAGTAACCAGAAGCTTCATGCAATGTTTGCACAAACAATGTCATCTACCAGGAAAGATTAATCAGTATACAGAATTGAGTATAACTTTTGAAGTGTTCAAAATTCATATGTCCTATACTGTACAATGCTATTAGCACAGTCAGCAGGATTGATTGATTTAATCTCTCAGCATTAACCTAAGGAAATTGTCTGCCCTGAGGAGGAGAGTAGATGACGAAAGGGACAATTTATCTGGAGAAATCCAAGTGTAAAACCCAGGATCTTTGGTATGGTATCCACATTGTAGTTGAAATCGTGAAGGAGCAGACCCAATTTTTCCTGCTCAACTCCAGGATTCCATTGTTGCAAGTCCAGTTGCTCATGTCAATCGTGAGATTTGAACTGCCGTTCATATTGTTTGGAAAAGAGGATGGTGACCGCTGGGCTGTGCGTGCTGTGGGTTCAACTCAGAAAGTTCGCGCTGGGTGTATAGGGGCATTTTTTCCCCCCCATTCTTTCTATGCTGTTCACCAAGAATGAAGATGGTATGATCAGGGAAGTACTGGCCATACAGGAAAACAGGAGGTTTCCCCGTGGGGTCTATATTCCGAAGGCCTGTCGGGGGTGGGATTGAAATTTTTCATGCGATTTCTATGAAATGTTACAAGAGAGCATGCCTAAGTTTCCTGGCCTTAAATGGCACTCTCAGTGGCACCCCTGGGTATGATAGTATAAAGCTTGTAGCACACCATTCCGCTCCATCCCACGACTGGCGGCAACGGATTTTCCAGCGCTCATTGCTTCCGTTGCTAACCGTTTCAGTCGGCTCCGCTGAGCTTTTAAATTTGATCGCGCCTAAATTGGCAATGCAAATGACGAAGGACTTGTAACCTTAAATAGGTAATTAAATAGAAATTGTAGTAAATTAAGTATTAATTCTTTACGCTCGGGCATGATAACATTTAAGTCCTGAAGGCAACGGAACTTGGTTCGCATCTGTATTTAGTAGGGGAAAGGTGTTGTGCGCAAGTGCGTGGGGGACGACACCGCTCTCGACTGACAAAAGGTGCATACACTTCTCCGATGCGATCAGATTTTGATTGAAAGGATTCTGCCTCGACAATCCCATCCGTAAGCCAATTGGGTATCCGCGGTTCCTCTAATTTTACGTGCTTTTAATTCAAACAGAAATAAGACGGCTTGTAACGCGATGTGACGGAACGGAACTGGAGTAGTGTGCTACAAGCTTTAATCCTTGGTTAGAATGTTGGGTTAATTTTATACTTTAACGGAGCGGTAGGCAGTCCTTATAGAACTATAGGAATTTTGATTGTTGGCTAAGCGTTACATGTTGTGTAATAAAGTGCTAGTCCTCCTTGCCTGCAGTACATTCAAGGGCTCTATTCAAGGTCGCCAGCACAGCAGCTGTGGTTGAGTAATCCACGCTTTGAATGTCATTGGATTTATTCCATTTAAAAAGGAGTCTTGTTACTTTCAACAAAATGAAGTGGCCTTATTTTCAAATTGTTACTAAAAACAATATTTTGATTTAGGCCTAAGCCTGAATTTTAACTAGGCCTCCTTGTCTCGTAGAAAAATTTTCATTTTGGGGTTTTAACACTTACGAGAAGCCTAATCTACTTTAAAAAAACTTGTTACTTTACACAGAAAGTGAAATGCTTTCAGTTTATGCAGGGTTCCCACCAACCTGGAAAGATCGGGGAATTTAAACCGTGTGTGAAATCTGGAAAACTCGGGGAATTTTCTGATTTTTCACAAAATACCTGGAAAACTCGGGGGAAAGAACAAGGCCACACTTTTAGATGTAGGCCTAACTCTAGCTATTTTTTTTACGCTCTGTTAGTCCTACAAACAAGCAAAACTGTTAAAAGGTATAAAAAAAGAATAACGTCCTCCCTAAAATTACAGTAAATGGCCTGGAAATTAACGTCAACTACCCTGGAAAACTCAGGGAAATTATTTTCTATATTGGTGGGAAGGGCTAATAAATTGGTTGATTTATTGGTTGAATTAAACTAGGCCTGTCCTATTTAACCCAAAAAAGTTAAATTGGAAAAGGCGGGCGTAACAAGTGATGAACTCGATCAGTTTTAAAAAGCTACATTTATGTACTCATTTTTTTTTAGCTATTTTTTTTTGTTAATTCTATTTCAGTTTGATGCCGAATTTAGAAGATTTTCAATTGACCGGAATAGAAACCTCACATTTGAAGATTTCTGTAAACTAGTGGAAGCGTTACACCATTTGGCAGAAGTAGGTTTTACGATATGTTACACAGATCCCGTCCATGGCGACCTTCTGCCCATCAACAATGATGACAACTTTGCCAAAGCTCTCTCTGGTTGCAAAACTCTTCTGAGGCTGCTCATTCAAAAGAAAGGTAAAGAGTGTCACTTCTTGAACTACTTATGTTCGATTTTGGACACCCTATTTTCCCCTCCTATCCCTCTCATCATTGACGTAGGAATCTGTGGAAAGATATATTGGGGTTGGGGGTGTGCACTTAGGCAATTATGGGGTGTAAAGGTCAAAAGAAGAGTGTTGGTTTTCTGTTACTGAACTGGAGCACCCCTGGGCCAACAAAAACAACTTTTCCATCTACTCTTGCCGTAACTGAAGCTGGTTTAAAGCAACTGTAAACGGAGCTTGTAGCAGTTTTAACAAGCTCAATAATTTAGCCATAAATGCTGAACTGTAGAAAAATGTGTTCGTCATGACAGTGGTGAATTGTAGCCTACATAGTCTGCATTTTAATTTTATCGATGACAGTAAATTGCTTCATTGTGCGTGGCACCAGGGCCGCCACGTTAAATTGTGGGGCCCCTAACTAAGTGCAACAGCAGGGCACCCCCCCCTCCCCCACCGACTGAAATTGGAAAAAAGTTACACCATGTTGCTCCATTCTTACGTTCGAAGGCTTCCCTGCCTAACAGGCAGACTGGCTTGCACTACAGTGCTCCTGCTCCTACTCTCTGCTCATTGCTTGGATTGAAATTGTTGTTTGTTGGAAGCCAAAAAAAATTCTTAATGCATTTTGGCATCTACGGCGAAGGATTTGCTTTGGCTGTGGTAGTTTTTGAAGTTGATTCTTGTAGATGTTTTTTTTCCCTATTAAACGTTCGTTTCTCTTTCTTGAAGCCCACTGCTCAAAACCATTTAAACAACCGATGCCACCTCTAAAGTACTTTAACTGAAACTATTCTAATTTAACGGTTTTTTTTTTATTGCACAATGCAACGCTTGTAATGCACAACCCGGGGTTGCAGTTCATGACAGGTGTTAATCAGGTGATATTTGTACTGTTATCCTCATGTTTATAAGATGGTACTACTTGCTACCATCTGGATAAAAATGTACAGGCTTATTACTACACAACGAGATGATTTCAGGTGGCAAGTTTCCTGGAACTTGTCACTAGGACATATTTTCAGGCATGAGAAATTTCAGGCAATTAGCTGATTTCAGCTTTTTTTTGTGCTGAGCAATTTTCATTAAGTTTCCGGTTTTTTTTTTTTTTGGCACATCTGACTTCAGTTTTGAACTTATGGCAGGTCTCAACATGTAAATTTAGGGGAATCTTAACAGCAACCTTAATACGAACCTTAAAATGTTCAGTATTCAGGAGTATTCAGACCAGGCATTTTCATTGCTTGGTGCCCAGTGTAGTATTTCGCAGATCTGCGCGGGCAGGGGTGCATAAAATTCTTAGTGGACAAAATTTCCCACAAAATTTTCCTACAGATTTTTCAAATTTCCGCAGCCTTTCACCATGTAGGCAAGCCATTGTTCAGTGAATTTCCACAGTTCCCTGAAATTTCCCGCGAACCTCGTTCTAGCGTTCTGGCATATTCTGCATCCCTGTGCGCGGGTACAGTTAGTTTTCACTAATTCAAGTAACGCCCATTCGTGCATAGTTTGCCTTAGTTGATGTTTAGTATCTTGTAATAGTCGCTCGACTTGTCGAAAACGTTTCCGTAATATGGGCTAAATTTTGATTTTTTTTTTAAAGTAAACTTTGTTGAGCCTTAACTCTCGTAAAGCAAACTAATGCTTCTGATATGAATTAGCTCAATTTTGAACATTACTTGACATTTCAGTAGCAGAAAGGAGTCCAGTAAGAGGGGCTAAGCATCTGATCATGGTAACGGTTAAAGTATTGTTCAAAATACATGTCGTAGCTGTTGAAGGTTGAGTTTGGTATATTCTCTCACTACTCTGGCCAGCACCGACTGGTAGGTGCCCGTTCGTTCATTCACTGACAGATTGCCTCCTTTAGGCAGAGAAGGCTGAGCTCTGCCAACAGTCAGCCACCATGACCCCAAGATGGAAAACAAATAAAAACTATACTAGCAGATACCTGATGACAGTTCTCGTTTCCATCAAGTAATCATTGCAGCACTTTTACTTGAATAAATTTTCAATTACTGTGCAGCGGTTAAGAGTAGCGCTAAATTTACGATGGAAGTAAAGGTATTTAGTGACATTATGATGTGTCGGCTTAATCTCTGCCGTCTGGTCCCGAAGGCATAATAATGTAAAAGTTAATGGTTTTGCTTAATTGTCTGTACGAGTGCAAATTAGCTGCATTCCCGCGGACAGGCAACTGGTGCACACCCAACCCTCGCATGATTTATTCGTCAACTGAGAATTCCATGCTGGAGTTCTGTGGATTAATGGCTTGGAACAAAGTGGGCAAACCATCGTTTTTGATGATGTACGGAGATTTTTCGGTTTTGAAGATGAGGCTGCCAGGAAACTGGCCACTGCTACAAATTATGTGTGCGTCTTCTTTGGTTGGTGTATTTCGTTAGTCAGTGGTTGAAAACCGTTCCTTGAAATATGTGACACACATGTTTTTAAAGTGTCGTTTTACGTGCATTAATTTCTCTGAATAATGAATCAATTTGTCGCATTCATGATGTAGGCTATGATTAATTTTGAATCTTGTCTTTTTGATTATTGATATAGCCTATATGAAATACAAAAAAAAAACATGTGCCTTTTTTAAACTTTGATATCGGCTAGGGGTGACTCGATAATTTGATAATATCACAATAAAAATAGTTGATTATCGTGTCGACCGTTTTCTGATATATTGAATTTATCGTTCAACCCTCGATCGTAACTCGGAAACCGTAATAGCTTGAAACAAGCAGTTTGCGGCATTGTGTGCAGAATTACAAGGGTGCTCCAACCCAGTGTTCAGCAATTACTTTAACCTTGATTGGAGAGTTACTTTAATGCAGACAATATTTAAGCATAAGAGTAGCAGCCCAACTGTTTAATTGATTAAACATGGTGAAGAAGTAATGGACAATGGCAAGTGCATTTTAATGTCTATTGGCCAAACGGCGAGTGCCACACAATTCATTCTTGAAGGTTCTACTGTACACTTCAGCCAACGGGTTTTTTTTTATCAATAAAATTCAAATGTATATTCCAGCCTCAAAATTTGTTTTATCGAGGGATTATCAATTATTGCGATAATTTTAACAGTTTTATCGGGCTAAAAAAACATTTCTATTGTGCCACCCCTAATATAGGCATCTTACCAAAATTCAAAATTATATCAATATCAAATTGATTTTGTAATACTATCAATATTACATTTTAATTTTTTTTCTCACAAAGTTAGAAAAATTTGATGACAAGACTGCTTGGAATCTCCTCTACTGGGGACCCCATATGTCACCCCACTTCTAACTCCATTACAATTAAAGGGAAGGGACTGTTCATTATGTATAGACTTTTGGTATTAATATCAATAATCAGATTGTTTTAAGTGTCACAGTGACATAAGATCCTTGAGTCCAGGAATATTATATACACATCACAATGAACACTTAGGACATTTTTAGTGTGTGTTATGCAACTTCTGCAGACTGTGAACGGGAGTAACAACATTGGAGAAGTGTTCTTCGTGGTGGTTAATGTGTATTTTCCTGGACTCGTGTCGTATTTAAACCACTGTACACGCCGGTTGCCGGTATTTCGTAAGCAAGATTCGTAATCTTCAGCAATCATCTAAGCAGCGTCGCTAAAAAAAGTAACTTTTTTTTTATTCTTCGTGCACGTGGTATGTCTTTGCTACATATTTGGTTCGGTGCCTAACAACTTGATGCATGTGCTATGTCCGTAAGGGACACATATTTAGGGGCCAACAAATTGTAGTTCACAAATGGCGTCTGGAGGGGCCACCAGTTTTACACATGACTTTTGCGCATCCTCTTTGACCTAAGGCTTGTCAGACCGTATGTATATGACGACACGCAAAAAGGGTAGATTCTCAGAGGATGGGCCAGTAAATTTCGGAAGTAGCACTTGTATTGGAGTAACTACTAAAACGAAAGAATAAAGAGCAAAAAAAAAGTCGTTAGAAGTTAGGATAAATTCAGACTAGTTTCACGAATTTCACAAAAAAATCGCCACATTTTCCCAAATTGTTACCTTCATCGGTAACGAAGGGGGAGGGGTCCACCGATGGCGACCCCATCTTATGAGGGGGGGGGGTGCAGAGGTTGTGTCAAAGTGTGACGGGAAAGTGAGCCAAAAAATCTCAGTGCTTGCATATGGCATCCATTACTTTGCATGCAAAATTGATAATGACACCATCCAGTAGGATGTAAATACACTACTGATCTGTCCCTTACGAGAGCCGCAAATTATAAGAGACCATAACTCATCCCAATCTATACGCTCATGATAAAGGTAAAAAAAAAAATGCAAGGCTTTTTTAAAGTGCAAGGGCAACCTTTTACTAAGCTTGGGTCAAAGAGTCTTAGAAAAGATAAAAGCAAAAGCCTTCCAGAGGGTCAGAACAAAAAGGGGCAGCCACATTAGTGAAAGTTGTGTTTAAGAACGTCCTTGTTGCCTAGTTCGGCCGTCATTCTGTCGAGACTCAATGTCAGTAGAAGGACGCCTCGGTTGGCCATTACTGGGAATGAGTGGCAGTCCAAGTTAGTTGTTTGGCTTCATGGTCTGTCAGTATCCACCCATCCGTGAATCGCATGCAATTTATTTACATTATGTGGTACTTGCCACATTGAAAATCTTTTTACGGAAATTGCTGCGTTAACGATGGTCAAGGAAATTCGCAGTGCTGACGTCAAGTTTGAGGTTTGGTTTTAAAACCTTTGTTTTTGAACTTTTAATTGCAGAATTGCAACGTTTCTTATTGTGACACGTGGTCTGTTGCCAAGTTATTAAGAAATTTTTTTCCCGTTCCAGCGTGCATTAAAATATCAGAATTATTATTCTTTGTTGAACGCTTTAATAGTCAACTACGTAATTAGCTTTTTCAAATAAAGAGCTAGCTGTCCTTGTGCCAAGTTGTGAGCATCGGTCTATAATTTAATTTTTTATTTCCTACAAGAGGTTAGGGATTTAAAACTGAATAAAAGGAAAGCCCAATCTTTGATTTAGGTCTGTTGAGGCATTATTTAATGTGATTAACGTTTATAACATTTAAGGTGTAAAAGGAGCAGTCTTCCGTAGTTTTAGCTTTGTGCCATAAACTTCAAATTTGTAACATTCGGAGTACTTGATACAGTTGGTAAACTACCCCTTTAGATGGGTTTAAGTTTAATTTCAATACCAGCAGATTACCGTTTTTAAATAATAGCTCGAGTTGCAAGAGTGATTGCACACGGAATAACGTTAGTGTGCCATGCCATGGCAGGCAGTACCCACGGAATAATGTATGCGTGCCGTACTGTACTATGCCACACGCAAGCAAGCCATGATGACCGCTTTACAACAACCGGCCGGCGTGGAATGGCATGGCCAGGCTTTGCTTGGTATGCGGTAATTATTCCATGTAAAATTTGAACGCGTGCCGTGCAGTGCTGCTGGAAATGATGACAAAGTTTCATTGTAATTTAAAATTCCACTATTAGTGCGTCAAGTAAACTATGCCGAAAGCAGTCGCTTGTAATTTAAACTATCTAAATTCAAATCGTGCAGGTCCCTACAGAACCAGTAAAGAGAGTGGCCGCTGCCAAACAACAACCCGAGAAGATTTACACCATGTGAAATCACTACTGGTAGCCTATGTAGACCACGATTGGTCACTTCACGGGGAGCCCTCTTGCCAAGTCTACCAGAATTCTCCTTTAACTCTGGTGCCATCTTGACTAAATTGAACGAAAGTTGCCTTATTTTTTTTTAATTTGGAAATTGTGATCCCTTTTTCCAAATTCTTGATGGACTGTAAATCCAGAAAATGTGCTGGCTCTGAAATTTTAGATTCTTTTTTTAGTCCAGCCACCTTGTGTCCTATATTAACCGTAGTTGGAACTGAAATTCATTTAAGATATTTTGAATTTTTTGATGAAATCGTTTCTGTGTTGGAGAGATATTTCCCTTTCTGAATGCTTCACGGTTACTGAAGTGAAAAATAATGCAAGTCTCTTTGTGTTAATATTCCAATGCTCCAGTCCGGCTTTACCATTTCCTGGTTTAAGGCAATTGTGTAAAGTAGCTCGGTGAACTCGTTTTAGTCGGCAAAGAGGTGTACGTTGATTAAGGAGTTTAAAGAGTTTTTCCTGGCAAGTAAATTCAAAGTCATTATCAGCAAGTAGATGAGTGAACATACAGAATTCATAACGGTTGCGATTGTGAGTGGCCTTATGGGACTCATATTTAGCTGCTGCTCCCTTGTGTCCCATTACTACCTGAACTTTTTGTCTTTTTTTTGGACGGGGGGGGGGGGGGGGATCATTTTTCCACAAAGTGCGTACGGACTTGCTGAAAGGGTAAGTGGCGCACCTGAAGGAAACTTCACGACTTATGTTAAAACTTCTGAACGTACTTAACCAGTTAATCCCGTGCACATCCTGACGTAGGCCTACACAAGAAGACAAAATATGAAAGTCGTCAACGAAAAATGAGCTTCATGAGTGACCCGAGTAAAGCGAGCGAAGCACAGCCAAGTTGTTAGAAGCTTGGCCTACAAGTTGAGAAGACATGAGACCGAATCGCGTTCCCAACCTATTTAAACATGGGACTTGAAAAGTAGGGATGGGTCGGAAACCGAAACCGAATTTTCGGTTTTTACTGAAAACCGACACCGAAACCGATTCGGATTTTGTGTCAGTTTTTCGTACGGTGTTCGAAAATCAAAAAAATGATTTGTTGTTTTACATTTTTTTTTAATAATTGTTATATTCTATGTATAAATGACAGCAAAGCTCCTAGCTATTAAAACGGAAATAGTAGAGGAAAATGGTGCCACAGCTATACCCACGGTCTATGACGCTGCTGAAAGTGAAAGTAGGAGTAAGTTGAAGCTAGTAATACAACTGTTGCAAGAAAAGAAATTAGGAAAATCTGGTTGGGGTGGACTGGATAGTGGCAAAAATCGATACCGGAACCGAGGTTTTTTTGGGCGTGAAAACCGAAGCCGGAACCGAAATCCAAAAAATGAAACCGACCCATCCCTATTGAAAAGTCAGCTCTCCTCTGTGTGCATACGTCTGGAGTAGAAATGTTTTATTCCATAGTTTGCCTAATTTCCTGTGATCACAACTCGGCCAACGTCAATAACTTAACAAAAGAAAAAAGAAACTTAAGGTGATGTGAAGTTTTTCTGAAAATTCCATAATTGTACACGCTTAGAGAAAATAAAATTCCTTAACTAAATTATGTTGAATCTTAGTAGTTGTTTGTTAATCTGATGTAATTTCAATAATAATGGAAAAAAATTTCCACTGACACCTTTCCTCTGAAACAAACAACAAGAATTTAACCAAAAATCAAAAGAAATTCCTTTCGCATTCGGAATCCAGCCACATGTTTTCTTAATTGACTGAACGAGCCACATAATCCAATTTTGCAGGATGCTAATCCGTAGCAAGACCAAGCGCGCTTGGCTGACTGCTTGGAAGTCTCTTTTCTTTTTTATCCTTTTAGTGTTTAGAACAACTCGGAACAGACACATAGCAGGCTACAGGGACATGTTTGCTAATGCATTAATTATGCCATGATTCATTTAAATTATTGGAAAATTGTGTTACATAGAGGGAAAGTAAAATGATACCCTTGTCTGTGTGCACATCCTGCTTGCATCACCCACGAAATAAATTTATGCACAGCGCAATATTTTAACAGTGGCACCATGTTTTCAAATTTATTTACGCATGAGACAGGGATCATACCGACCTGGAGAATCAGAGATATGAAGTAAGGCCACGGAAAGTCATGGAAAATTGGTGAAAAGTCGGGGATATTCGTTTTTAGAATGAACTGTTTTTTTTTGTTTTGTTTTGTTAGAACCATTTTTGTATGAACCGTTTTTTGTTTTCATCTTTAGAATTTCTTTCTTAGAATGAACCGTGGTCTCACAAATTCCACTCGCTTTGCTACTACCTTCTTGCCCTATTTTTTAAATTGAAAAGAACATTAAGAAAAATTTTCAGCTGCCATCATGACTGTAGTTATATGATGCCATGCCTTCAGCATGAGCAACTGACTCCGATTAATTGGAAAAAAAAAAAAGAAAAGTACAATGTGTTTTGGTCAGGGATATTTGAAGAAATAAGTCGGGGAAAATCAGGGATGTTCATTTTCAAGATTGAGTATGAACCCTGATGAGAGAATGCCAGGGTTTGCCATCCCACTTGGGGAAAACAACAAAACCGAATGGTGTTTTTTTTTTTTAGATATTTTTTCCTATTTTCTTTACCTATCTATTAAAAGTGGAACTATCACGGATTGAAAGTAGGCTGAATCTGTCAAATCTACCACTAGATAGTACTAGATCGAGCACCAAGCGAAGAAATGCACAACGGCATTTCTTTTAACGAAACAATCAAGCCACAACCTCCTTTATTATCGAGTTAAAATTTGGTACGTTCTCATGCACCTGAGAGCAAGACGTAAAGGTTCGCTTTTCGATTGGTGATAGTGCCACTTTAAAGTATCCAGCCTGTGACTAGATCCTAAGGCTGCTAGCGCACTAAGCAACTTGGCCGCGCAGCCAGGTTGCTGCAGCCAGCAAAAATGATTAGTGCATGGTCTTACAAAAACTGTAAGCATTCTCATTGGCTGCAGCAATCTGGCCGTGCGGCCAAGTCGCTCAGTGCGTGGGCGGCCTAAAAGTAAGCAACAATTAGCTTATAGTAAAGATTAATACGACCTTTTACTCCGTATAATAAATTACTATTTTCAAGGTATTTGTTGACTGTAAGGAAATGTTTTTGTTAAACACTGAATGCGTTAAATGGTTATTGCATTATTATGGTAGTACCTTAACCAAGCCTACGCCCGGTAAAATCCGAAAAACCACGACATAACGCTTGTGTTAGGATTTTTTCACAAAAAAAAACCGGGTTTTATCGAACTCTGGAGAATGTCGCATATTATTGTTTAATGTCGTGAACTTACTTTCCACATGATAAAAATAGGCTCGTTTTGATGAAAATTAACTGATCACCGATTCAAACCAATCGCCATAAAACCGGCAAAGATTGTTTTGACTTGATCGGTTCGGTAACCGCTAATGTGTAGAGTAACCCATCATCTTTCTGCTTTGTGAAATCATTGGCAGCTTATGTAGGCGTTGACGTAACTTTGGCGGATTCGTACGCTAGCTGTAAAAATGTAAAATTTTGTAAGGCTTTTTCCCCAGGCCTTGAAAAAGTACGGAATTCTGACTGATTGTTAGTCAGCTAATCAAATCCGGTAGTATTACAATACAAATATTTCCTAATTTTTTTCGATAGTATCTAATTACGCGTTATAATTTTCCACAATGCTCGAGTACACTGGAAAGAACGCGCGGCAAAATAACAACAAAAAGTATGCATCTTAAAATCGAAATTACTTAGGAGAATCTTTGTGCGGCAAGAAAATAAAAATTCTTCCGTCGAATAGCCCTCGGGCTTTTATGAAATCTATGATTTGTGCAGTTTAGCACTCACCTGTTTTCCAGCAAACTTCCTGTAACCTACGGTCACAAGAAATTAAATCTGAAAAGGAGTTTCGTGTTAAAACACACAAATTATCAATTTCATAGCAGCACTTGGGTATTAAAGCTGAAAAATCCTTCACTCCTGTAAACTGGTTTGTAAATTACGCATTAATAAAAAAAAAAACCCGTGCATTAGGCCGAAATCAATAGGTGCTTTCATCCCGGACAGTATTTAGCGTATGTTCCGTGATTCCTACTGTTACTTCTAGCATGGGTAAATTGCAAATTTTTTCTTAACTTTTCGTTGAAATTGCCAACTTTTTTCCTTACGCTCCATGGTCATTCATTCAGCCTGTTGCAATGCATTTAAACTGGCATTACTGAACCTGGAAAATGAAAAAATGGGACTGCTGAGCTTGGAAAAGGCATGGAATTTAGTTTAGAGTAGGTCGTATGAACCACCAATATGGTTTTCCGTCCTTGGGTTCGTAATTTCACGTGGGTTGTGTTCTGCATAACGACAATCTGAAATTGATGCACTGTACTTACTGTAAAATTTAGTACTGTTTCATCGTTTTCATTATTTAGAAATTCTATAGGAAATTAATACATTGTTTGACTGACTCTATCTGAAAGCTTTGCTATTGCCAAATTAATGCAGTCCAGTTATGGGGTCACGTGTTTACAACTTCATCCTAGGTGTGTCAGTGTACAGCAGTGGTATGTGTGACCCTGGTTTCATATTCTGTATTGGTGTTTGATAGCAAACCGCAGTGCAGTCACGGGCTGGAGGCACAGAGTCGCCTCCTCTGGTTCAGTGCTACGCAGAGTTCCGTAAAGCCTTAAAGGGAGACGATGAGCAGTAATAGGCATTTTAAACACTTGATATTGCATACAGCATTTTAAACAATTTTAGAAAGCATTCTGTATTTTATATTTTTGGTTCTAATTCTTATGACTAGATTCAGTGGCGTAAGGGGGAGGGGGGTTGCCCTTGGCCTTTAGAAATAAAAATGCCTTATTTTTTTTTTGTTGCTCAAATTTAACTTGGAGGTTTGCGGCACTCCTAGCCGAAGCCATAGTGCCAGAATGCTTGAGGGACAATTTTGCTAGGTAATGCCAATCGTCTTGGACATGGACATGGACATATTCCCGAATATGCCGTGGGTAGCTGAGGTCAGGCTTGGACCCAGGGATTTCTGGCCGTGCAAAATCTTGACCCGCCTTCCCCAAAGCGGATTTTTCTGCGAAGCTGTGATGCCTGCAAAAACAGCTTGACATCTTAATATTGCATAGCGGTTTCTACCTGCAATGGAAGCAAGCCAAAGCAGCTCGTTATCCGAGTTAGCATGAGAAACATCAAATCACCTTTGCGCGGCCTAAATCGTGTGTGATTAAAAATGTCTGCTCCCAAACTTGGTAGTGCCTTCTTGGTAGAACGCCACCTGACAGCATGATGGATAAAAATCGTGATTTTTTTCTCCAAGAAAATCATATTTTTTGGATTTGAATCCATTTTTTTTTAAATTTAAATCAGTATAGCAGACCATGAGGTAAAATTCTGGTTAAAAAGCAGTGCTTTAACTTCATGTTGACGATTGATTAGTCTTCAGTCAAGTCATCGCCATTCATATGACCAATGGTTTTTGTTTGGTAGCCTATACTTTCCGAGCAAAATACAGTTTTCCAGACTTGACTGTTCCTGGGAGGTTGGGTATTTTCGTGTGAACTTAGTAACTTACCAAAATGTTGAAAACACCTCTCCACACCTGCACAAGAGGCTGTCGCTATGAGTAGCTAGCTGTTGGACGACAGTAATCGTAAGAGAAACTAAAACTTGAACCGGACATTTTGTAAGGTGGAATTATTTTGAAACATTAAAAGGAAGGTTAAATTATTGATTTAAATGTGGAGATTTACCAACAAATATCATTTGATTAAAATCTCGATTTAAATCGCTCATTAAAATCTGCTTGATTTAAAAATATCATTCCACCCTGTCTGACAGCCGTCTAAACAACTCGTAGCATTTTTCAATGTTGCGTTTTTGACTTTTTCGTGGAGGTTTGCCCTTTTGGAGGGCCGAATTAAAAACGTTCTCATACAAGTTCGCTAGGTTTAGTTTTTTTTTGACAGCATTTAATGGCAAGAAAAGGCGCAAAAATGGGAAACATAAAACTTTTGTTTAATAGTGTGTTAAATGCTGTATGCAGCGATTTTCAATTTTTTTCTTTTGTATTTAAGTGTGATGCAAAAATGTTACATTTCAGTTTCAGTTGAACTTTGAACTGAATACAAGATTTTAGTTTCATATCTCGTATCGTTCAAATTAAATCGCCACTAGTCATTTTTCGAGTAGAGGGTGTTGGGAAGGCATACGACATAATTCGCTGTATGTGATCTTAAGTGATGTGGTTCTGTAAACAAACTAATAACACATTGTGGGTGTATTTAATAGCTGTTAGTATGTTTACCATAGCCTGAAATTCCAGTTAAGCCGTGGACTTTGCAATGCCAATAAAAAAGTACTGCTGGTTACCTAGCAATTAAATTTTTTTTAAATAATCGCCACGTAGATTTTGTATCATTCCACCCCCCCCCCCCCCCTACCCAATAAAAAAAAATGCTGCAGAGTGTATGTTGCGAAGAATGGACTGGTGTATATTATCCTCATTGAGCTGCTGTACACTCCTATACAGTTATGACAAAATTGGCCATAAATACCGTTGATATCAATACAAATTTCAGCCAATGTGCAAAATTGCGTTTAGAGTTAAAAAAAAAATTTTCTTAGTTTTCTCGGAGAAACTTACTGTGTCAGGAAATTTCTAATCACTTATTTCCATTGCTGTTGTTGTGCTACGAAAAAAAAATTTTGGGGCCCAATTTGAGGCCTGTAGCAATAATAGCAGCGTTAGCTTTGAACAAGTTAGTATAAAGAATTATGGAAAAAGAGTCTTGTCTTACACTGCTCCAATTGTGGGGAATGACTTTCCAGTACCAAAGTCAATTTCTGATAAGTTAAACTGTAGAAAATTTTTTAAAGTTTTGTAAAAGGTATTTCACGAGCTCTTATAAATCTTAATCAAGTGTGTAATATCTTAAGGTGTTTTATATATATTTATATATATTTTGTCGACACTTGCTTTTGTTTAGTTTGTTTTCCCTACTGTAAATGATTTTATTTTGTGCTTTCTGTCTGTTTCGTTGCTATAAAATTAAAATCTTGTATTTCCTCGTGACAATTTCCATCATGGAGCACGCCTCATGAAAATAAACTAATTATTATTATAATTATTATGATTATATATGTTTTTGCCAATTTTGCTTTCAAGTTTTGGTATAATACCTCAGCTTGAGTCACTCGAGTTTTCCCCACCATGTCATTTTACAAGCTACATTCCTGGATAGATTCGGAGAATAGTAATCTAAGATTCTTCTTAAGACACGGTGATAAAACGTATGTGTCATGGAGGTCGATGATCAACCTCTGACTTCACGTTGCCTAGCCACTGATTCAACGTGCTTTATCATCCGTGGCATTTTGTAATGGAAAAGTCAGGTTATGTCTTCGTGCTTTGAGATAACCATGCACTTTTCGAAATTTACCTGTCTTGTTTTAAAGTTAGTGTTGGATTTTCTAGTTTAGATTTAAAGAAGGCAAGTAGAAAATTCCCCATCGTCTTTCTATAATGTTTACAGTGAACACAACCATTTGCTGGAGTTGCTGGTCTTTGAACTAAACTGTAAACAGGCCTTGGAGGAATTCCTTCTAAGTAGACAGTTAAAGGCACCAGTTACAACACATTCCTAGGTTTTATGTTTTAACACCTCGTTTCAAGGCTTGTGGGGCCAGAAAAGATTTCTGTTCTGAAGTAAAAACATTTTTCTTTGTTTACCACGCGTATACCAGAGGGTGCCGAAATTAGAAATACACCTCCTTAAATTATTTAGGCAGGCATGATTGACGTTTTATTTAAGGAGACTCTGGTGTATTGATTTAAATTAATTAGTAATAATATTAGCAACAACCTGCATCGAAACAAATGGGCAGCGCCCCCTCCCCCTTTTTTTATTACCTTTCCCTCATCCAACGAACAAAAGGGGGGGTTATGGAAGAACAACAGGCAAAGATACGTACTTTCGTGCCTAGTTGGTGATGTTATCAGAATTTGGTAATATTATTTGCCAAATCATCATAAAGATTACAAACAAAAACGTCAGGTGTGCCGTAAAAAGGGGAGGGGGGGTATGTGATTGAATTTTCACTTTTCAGCGGCTATGGGAACTATTCTGGCCAATTCTGGACAATCTTTTGGCCCCTACGGTGATTAGAGGTATCCCGGATCGAATCCCCGGGTTGGCACCTCCTTTACCAGATATTTCTTCTTCTCTAAAAGTCTGGTAATGTTCAAAATTGAGCCCGTTCAGCCATACAAGCATTAAGTTGCTTCGGCTGACTTAGGCTCAAAGAAATTAATTATAAAAAAATAACTTGTTAAAATGAACACTGATAAAAATTGATGATTTTTAATTGAAATAATAAAATGTACAATTTAGAAAATTGCATCTGTTAGGTGCTGTTGTGCTTTACGTTTTAAATATATGATTGGGTAAGCAGAACAGCAGCTAAACAGATGCAATTTTCTCAATTGTACATTTGATTATTTCAATAAAAAAAATGATCAATTTTTTTATCCGTGTACATTTTAACAAGTGAAAATTCAATCATATAACCCCCTTTTTTTATCGCACACTTGACGTTTTTGTTTGTAATCCGTGTACCTTTTTTACAGCTACATTGTGAGAAATTGTTTTCAGTTGTAGTTAATGTCAGTAAACCAGATGACGCAATTTAACAAAAAATGTACGTAATTCAGATCAGTATGGATGGAGTCGGGAGCTGGTGGAATTTAGCTACGTAATTCAAGTGTTGTCAGAAGTGCTTGGAGAGAAGGGCTCTTTATAATTCTATGGTCACACTACAGGAGCTTTTGACCGAATTACGCCAATGCGCTCCCTCCCTCCCAGCCAAAATTCCGTCTTATATGTGACCTTACTGTAGATGTACGTAAACCGTAAGTTTGCTGAATGAGCTCTCATTATGTGGAATACGGTCCATCATTAAAATTGCTTAACGAGGTACCGCATTTCGTAGTACAAAACTGTAGTCAAGTTTGGCATTGTAATGCGTCAAACTATTGGGTGGCTGGTTCAGGACCTAAACCCAGACCAATAGTACTCGTTCGTTAGGAATTCTTAATGCATTCCTGGTATTCCTTAGTAACCATGCCTTATTCCCCGCCCCAAAAACACCCGGGGCCCCCCCCCAATAGAAAGTAAGGCAAGGGGGAACAAAAAAGAGAAACAGGCTAGCAACAACAAAATTTTCATAATTATGACGAAAAAAAGCTGTATCCAGTTGGGAAGGTCTGCTTCCCTCCCTAATATTTTTTATTCTCAATGATCCCTTCACTTGCTGCCATTTGGAACATATTCGAGAAGAGCATTAGCCCTTTAAGCGATGCATGTGGTACTTCGTGAATGTGTCAGTTAGGTCTGTGGCTGGGTTCAAACTGGCATTCATTTGGTTTAGAGACAGGGACGCTGATCACTGGGCTGTTGTTGCTCGTTTTGATTAGGGGCCCATCACAAAGCTTGCGGTGGTGCCGAGGGACCTAGTTTTTGTCCCGTCACATAGGTGTTGTTTTTTAAACCACATGGTTTTTGAAAGGGTTAAATTGAGGTTTCTTTGTTTGCCAAACATATTAACCTGATAATTTAGCATTACATTGTCCTCAATTTAATGTCTCCCTGGAGGTTTTTTGGTTGTTAGTAGCCGCCTCCTTGCATGTCCCACTGCGCATGCGCAGCGCAGCCCTCTCTATTTAAACGAGAACGTGGTTGGACTTGGCATTCATTTTCCTCCAGAGGTTCCTACGCGTCACCTCTTCTCCCGCCTTTCGCCCAGGAATTAGGAATTTTGTTTTCGCTCGTCTCCTCAAGAAAGAAGCCGCCCTTTCGTTCATCGCTCCGACTGCAGATGTTGTGCTCTCTCCCGCTGCTCCTAAAACATACTTAACCAAAGCCCACCCTTCCTCCGCTCTCGAGTCACCGCCTAACAGATTGAGAGGAAAATAAATGTCGAGTCCAACCACGTTCTCGCTTAAATAGAGGGCTGCGCATGCGCAGTGGGACATGCAAGCAGGCGGCTACTAACAACCAAAAAACCTCTAGGGAGACATTAAATTGAGGACAATGTAATGCTAAATTATCAGATTAAGTATGTTTTAGGCAAAAAAAGAAACCATTTTTAGCCGGGCTGGATGGGGGAAGGCAAAATGTTCTTTTTCCTCTTTAACAGGAACTTTAAAGGTCTGTGCCTTTTCTTTCTGTACGGATTGTTGGTTTCTCTGCACAGCAGATTGTGTGCCACACTCGGTCAGTTCTACGTAAAACGTTGCGATTGCAGCTTTGTTCTTTGACTTGAGAGAGACACCGTACGAAGAGACCGAACCTCTTTAACGTGAGGCCTCGTACTCGGTGACAAAACTTTAGCAATAAAGGAACAAGTTGGAGATATTTCCTTGGACGATCTTATTTCCAATTAGGCACGCTTTGGCCCGAACAACAGTTCTGATAATTTGAACTTTTGCCAACTATTTGTGTGCTGTACTCTAATGTATTGTACCGAAGCTGTAAAACCTAAAAGGCTGCCAGGCATAAATTTCCAATTCTGCAAGAAAAGTTGTTGCGTCCAAATTGGATCAAGGGACCGTTGCCAACAACGCCATTTTCCCAAATGCTAGTGTTCACTTGCCGACGATCAATACAGCGAGATAGAACGACAGACAGCTCTATAAGTACGTAAATTCAGTTTAAATTTGCAGTTTTTAAAAATGAAGTTGAAGTACTTGTAGTTTTGCTTTTCCCCATCCCTCCATTTTGTTGACTACCAGAATGTCACTCACTAGTCTTGATGTAATTATTGGTAAATTGGGTGTACTTTTTTTGCGTGAGCAATACCAAAGCAGTTCTCATTAAAGTGGCACTATCACCGATTGAAATGTGAACGAAAATACCGTGACGAAATCTAGCGATATTGATATTGTTAACTTTTATAGCTTGCTCGCAGGTGCACGAGGATGAACCAAATTTTCACTCAATAATTAAGGATGTCGTGGCTTGTTTGTTTCGTTAAAAGAAATGCCGTTATGCATTCCTTTGCTTGGTGCAAGCAAACGCTAGATGGTACTACACAGCGCTAGATGTTGTCAGAATTCGTCTGCTTTCAATCGGTGATAGTGCCACTTTAAACAGCTACAGTTGTGCATAAGGATCTTCACTTTTGGGGAAATTCTGACTTTTTTAATTTTCAGTTAAAATTTTCGTTACGTTAAAATAACTAGGGGTTGGTCGGTATTGATATCGGAATCTGAACACTTTCGATACACATATGTTTTAAATACGATAAATTGGCCCTATTTGGCCATAGAGGTCGACCGAATTTCGGTTTCGGTTTTGGTTCTGGTTTCGGCCATGAAGTTATAGCTCGGTTTCGGCCGAAACTGGTTTGACTTGTTTCGGTTATGGCTTCGGTTTCGGCAGAATCCTATGCAGCAGTTTCGGTAAAGCCGAAACCAAGTTCCATCTCCCAGCAGTAGCCAGTTTCAGTGTACTAACTAGGCTGCAGCCTAGGGAAGGCACAGTGGGTACCATCAGAGATCCTGCATTCATCTGCCATGCCCACGCTAATCAATAATAAAAACAATTTTTTTCAATCCAAATTCAATCAAATGATGGCTTCGTTGCAACTCGAGGGAATTTATGCTTTTGTTTCTATTCACGTTTTCAAGCAAAGTTTATACTTATTCAATGAAGCTATTTCCGGTGCTCCAGACTTCCCTCGCTGACACGAATTAATGGTTATTTAATTAAAACAAGACTATTGATAAAGAAAAAATGCAAACAAAACTTTTGAAATCTTTCTGCATTGACAGTTTTTTTTTTAATTCTTGAAACTTTTGGG
>JAHWFP010079982.1:32333-64567 GCA_023313725.1 Lithobius niger
TAGTCTTTGTCTACGAAAACCACACACTAATGATTTTTTTAATTTTATCTTTGCTTTTGTCTCATTATTAAAACTGATATTATTCAGGTTAGGTTCTAGTTCCGGTTTCGGTTTCAGCCGAAACTCTTATACTGGTTTCGGTTTCGGCCGAAACCGAATTGTCAGTTTCCGTGTTGAATTCGGTTTCGGCCGAAATTAAGTCGGTAATAGTTTCGGTCGACCACTATTTGGCCATTAGTTGATGTGGACTAAATTTAATATTTTAATGGGCAACCAGGATTGCTACACGTGCTTTTTTAAATGATTTAATTTAATTTCTGACGAAAACACTTTTTTCGAGCTTTTTAAATCAATTTTTCATATTTGTTCTATGGATTCGTGTGTTACCTTAATTAGTGTCACCATGGTAAATAACAACTTGAAGTGGTTTGGAATTCTAGTTATGAATACACTAGCAGTAGTAAGTACCCGGCTTCACCCGGGGTTTTGTTTTGCCCATGGTTGTTTCCCAGTTTTCGCTCAGTGTTGCCTGAACGTACTGTGCGACGGGCATTTTATTTACGTTCTTTGAAGGTCGTAACAAAACAAACCCTGTTTATAACACCCGACTTTAATGGTCAACTAGAACCAAAGCCGAACTCTCAGTACTGGAAGTGTTTCTTTGGCCAACCCTAGTAATTTTTACAATAATTTAACTTTACTGATTGATGTGATTGATTTCCCACATTTGAGAGTGAAAAATGCTGGAGCCCCTCGCCCCTCCCCGGCCTTTCGATCTTAAATTTACAAAGCGAGCGTAGAACGTAGATGACAATTAAAAAAAAAAAACCTTAGCTTCGGGTTCAAAAGTGTTAAAAAGTTATCGCTGATGGACGGACTGGCAGGTTGAATTTTTGACGTTGAAAACCCGTTTTTAACGTGACTTGTCGAAAACCAATAAATTCAATAGTGAGCTGCCCAAATTTAATCGATATTGTACATAGCAGTATTAGAAATTAGAGGTATAAACGAACTCTTTTATTAACTTAAAATAAAAACATCACAAGCTCTTAATTTTAAACATAATGACTGCTCTTAAATACGATGAAACAGTTTCGAAAGAGTAACGGCCTGGACCTAATCCACAGTGGTACAAAACGCACTGTGGCAAAATTGCTTCGCAAAATTCAGTAGCCAATCCAGTAAACAGTTTGTAATCGTTATAATTTATTTATTTGTTTACTGTAAATCCTCTTATTTGGAGCCCGGGAACAAGCCATTTTGACCCGGCTACTACACAATTTAGAAAATAAATTTACGATATTAGCACAAGTAGAACATGTGACGGACACGCTCTTTTATAAAAAAAAATTTTTCAAAATCAAGCCATTTTGACCGGCTACAACTAGCGACGAGCTACTACTAATTAGTGATTGACAAAACACGCTACTACAATTTTGAGGGCCCGGCCACAAATGAAGTTTTAACAGTTTTTGCCATTCAAAAACTATTTGGCATAACTTGGTAAAAACCGGATAAAACCTGCCACATGTCAAAAATTGCCAACGCTGCGTCTAACGAGAAGCTCCCTTGCTCAGCTTCGCACCACGATTCACTAAAATTGTAAAAAATCCGAACTTTTCTGCCGATTTCGTCAGCGTTGTCAAAACGTGGCAGTGAACGTTTCACAAACGTCCCTCCACTCAGTAACCACAACTGTTTTCCATGACAAAGCCTTTCAAGTACTAAACGGTGACGAAGAGGGCTCTTTAACAAACTCCTACGCACAAATGGCACCGCAAATTTCCCCCCTTTGAGCGGGCCATTATTCGCAATTTTCTCTTCAGTCCCACCGAACTATAGAAAGTGGCAAGTTGAAGGACCCGATGCTAGGGATCCTAAGGGAAAAATAAAGGCTGCCGGGGCTCGCATACGCACCTCTCATTGGCGGGGTAATGGAATTAGCTTGAGTGATCACATTACGGTTCTCAGAGGGTGATATCCTGCTTTTAAAATGCACCTCCACGGCTGATTAGAAACACATGGCCTCACTCGCTCTTGTCCCGCGCCCCCGCAGTTCCATACCTGGGGGTCCAGGCAAGTCTGCTTCATGAGTCAGGGTTTCAATTTCGACTGGCAACCCCACCCTTTCCTTCCTTCCTTCCTTCCTTGGAAGGGCAGTTAATACACGTGACTAGGTAGGGGTTTGGGTTGTATCCTGTTCAAAGTCTGTTTGGGCTCGTGGTAATTGAATTTTTAAGAGTTGTAGATTCGACGAAAGCACGACTGGACAAACTCTTTAAGTTCCTTAACCTCCGTGGGGCAGCGCTGAAAGGGCAAATAAGGAAAGTTACACTTCTGTAACTGTCTTAAAGTAACATTATCACCGATTGAAAAGTGAACGAAAATACCATGGCGCCATCTATCGGCACTGATATGTTAACCTTTACAGTTGCTCCCAGGTGCACGAGGACGTACAAAGTTTTCACTCGGCAATTACGGAGGTCGTGGCATCTTTACTTCGTTAAAAGAAATGCCGTTGTGTATTCCACGCTTGGTGCAAGCAAGTGCTAGATAGCGCTAGATGTTGCTAGATTCTGTAGACTTTCAATCGGTGATAGCTAGGATTATTAGGTGATAGTGCCACTTTAAACACAACAGAACAATTAAAATATGTTGCCTATTGCATTCTATCCAACAAGGAGATTTTTATTTCCCTCAAATACAAACATTTGATCAACAAGGGCAAAAAGCTAACGTCAACAACAAGTGGCTGCACCGACTTACTGCCTAATCGCAACCGGTTCTCTGTACACTTCCGCCGTCATCGAAAAGGTTGATGCGCACACCTCTGTTACACACTACAACAGCGATCTCTTACCATCACAGTTGCCGGTTATAAATGTGGTGATAGCTTTTAGGCCGATGTTAGATTTGAGGCGTAGTAGCCAGTTTTAGGCCTCATTTTTACCTGCCGTTTCAATTTCGTAATGAGCACTGCAGCTACGGAGCCTTTGGTTTTATAGGAGGCACGAAAATCGATAATTCGATAATATCGCAAAAAATTTCCTTAATTACCGTATTAAATCTTTTCTGACGTATCGAATTATCGAATAAACTGACGAGCACTATAAAGATGCAGGGACGACGCTAGAATCACTTTACTGGGGAGGCGGCATAGGGGCAGCAATTTTAGCCGGGGGGGGGGGGAGTGGAAAAATGCTACTTTTGAGGTCCTCCCACACACAAAAAAGAATACAAGTAAAAATAACACACTCGCAATTCTTTCCTACACTAAACGTTCTCAACTGTTTCTACACCATTTTTTGGAATATTTTTTAATGCAGCTAAAAAAAATGATTTCACAACTCTCATTGTAACAATAGGCTCCATTGATGTGATCTCAAATACTTCCTGTTGCTTTGAAAGAAACTAACGTAGTTTTCTTATTAAGTAACCAGAATTTTCTTCATTTATACGTTTGATTTTTATCTGGGGGGGGGGGGGGGGGGGCGAGCCCCCCCCCTTAGCGTCGGCCCTGTAAAGGTGTCAAATTAGTGAAGTTCATGTTCGTTAACGTTCAGTACTGTGGTTTGAGCGACGGGGTAGCCTATTTTTTTTAATAAGTTTATTTTATTTTGCTTTACTTGTACTGTAAGCTTCAGCAGATGTTTTTTTTTTAATTAATAAAATTATAATGTTTATTCCAACTTGAAAATTTATTTTATTGAGATGATGTCGATTATCGCGACATTTTTTTTATCGTGTCACCCCTAGCCCTATTCATCCATGCAACACGGTGTCGAGACTATTTTAAATGAGTCGTTAAGGAAACCCTTTGTTTTTACAGTTGCGTGTTGTCCTGCAGTGGGTAAATGCTACAATGAAATTTCATTGGTTACGTTATAGGCTGAATTTACTATGGCTTCGACGGTAGGACCATCTTGAATCATGGTCGAGTTCCGGTCGTGTCATCGCAATGAAATATAAATCCATAATATAGGCTTACCATTCTTGGTACTAAAATGTTCTAGCTTGTAACTCTTCTAAGGATGGCAACCCATCTAACTCATCGGCACACCCATCAGCACATACCCGTGGGTGGCCGACTTTACTCGATTGCAGAATATGCTGCTCGCGAGCTATTTCTCAGCTGGCTATTGCTGTCTCTTGATGGTGATCAGGGTAGATTTGAAGGTAGTGCCGTTATTTTGTTAAACATGGAATAAAATAATACCTGCTTCCAACCACCCCCCCCCCCCGCTTATTGTTGGGGGGGGGGGGGGGCGCCAAATAATTTAAAAAAAAAAGCTAGCGAGACGGACCTGCCCAGTAAATAAAAAACGATAGTTTTTGAATTTTGAACGAATATTCGAATAATTATCTTCTTATTCTTATAGTGATAAACAATGGCCTACAATTTAAGTTTTTTTTTAAACAGTGTTTGACTTTGTACTTTAGCGGTGTATGGGAAGGCCAGAAATGGCGCCCCTTCCCGGAAGGGGCGCCATTTCTGTGCTTTGCTCCCGGGCGCCAAACGATTTTGTTACGGCCCTGGCGCCACTCCAATCGTAACTACAACCCGTTTTAAAATTGAAGGTTGGATTAAAAAAAAAGTAAAACTTAACATTATTTTAATGTCCTAATCTGACAAATGATAGTTTGTAAGTGATTAATTTTGTATTTTTATCGTGATTTTAAATTTGATTTCGTGGCGTTAATAGTTTCGCTCCCCACGATGCTTTGCGCTTCCTGCTACTTCACGAAAACGCCCTCTGGTGGTAAATCGTTGAAAGCAGGTACTAGTTTCATCCAAATGTTTTGCGTTGTCAGAGAAAGAGTGGCACTTACCTACATTTTCTACTGATGGTTATGATATTAATCGCGTATCATTAAAGCTCCTACCAGCAGGAATTGCAGTTCTTTTTGTTCTGACTTACATAATTTTGCCAATCTAAATTTGCACGTAATCTAATTCCGTTTTAAGCTCGCTTCTGCGTTATCGTGTTGGAGGGATTGCGATTCACCTTTCTCAGACGGTGGGATTTTATTTGCAGCTCATAAAATCTCGTTAACTAAGTAGGCTAATTGTAGTCCCATCTCTTACACATTCGTGACGTGCAATGTAGGTCTAGACAGCAGTTCAACGTTTGGTAAATGTCTTTTGACGTGAATGAAAAATGACAAAGTGAGTAAGTTGAAGAGGTAAAAATCTTATTTAAAAAAGTTTAAAGATGTCCTTGGTCAAAGCTAAGTATGTTAAACTCGTTCTCCAGTTTGTGACTAATTAAGCCGGGGAAGGGGGCACCATAGAAAACAATCGCAGGGAATAAAAGTTGAACAGAAAACATTGTTCTGTCGTCTTTTTTCGTTTTTTTTATGGGTTTGGTCAGTTCAAGAATAACGAAAGCACCTAATGACGCTGAAATGGATGTTGCAAGGAGGCTTTGGCGGAAACTTAAGACTATTGTCTCGTAAGTTTCTACACGTTCATTCACCCCTGCTGTTGTATGGTTTGGGAGCCAATATGTTTTCATAACGAGCCTTAACCATTTATAATTTAAAACCACACTTAAAAGAATAAATAAACAAACAATCGTAGTTCGTTTGCCTTTACACAGCTTTGAAACGCTCTAGCGATGTTGATATTTCTGAAGAGCCAACAGCACATCCGATTAAATTGTATTTGCACAACCAAACAGGACGGCAAGCCAAATCTGTATTCATTTTGTGTTTGCACGTTAGCAACTACTGACAAGGCCTTGCGTCGGCTGTGGTTGTTGTGGAAGTTTAATTCCTTTAGGTGTTCTTTTTTTTTTTTTCCTGTACCGTCCGTTTCTCTTTTCTTGAAGCCCTAGCTTCTGGATTTACCAATACTGACCCTGCTCATCTGATCTAGTTCTGGTTGGACTAGTTCTTTGAAATGAAAAGGCAAGTGTGGTTTGTCTGTCAGCAGCTAGCTAGCTATTCGCAGTGTGTTAACCTTTGACCATGAATTCCTGACCTAGATGTGGGTGAGGCAAGAATGCAAGCAACCTCAGCCTGCACCAAACCAAACGACCAACGTTGTCGCTAGATAGCACCACTCAAAACCATTTAAACAATCGATGTCACCTCGATAAAGTTCTTTAAAAACTTTCAAACCATTTTAACTTAACGTTTTATTATTATTTAATAACCCATTAATTAGGCATTTGCTGAAATGTGAGATTAAGATAAGTCGTTCATTCAATTAATGTAAACTTGCAAAGAAGGTAAGGGACCTGTCATAATTAATAGGGATGCACCGAATACAAAATTTGCCGAATACCGAATATACAACCGAATACCGAATATATGACCGAATACTCAACTTGCCGAATACCGAATATACAACCGAATACTCAACTTGCTAAATACCGAATATACAACCGAATAGTTAAACTGCCGAATGCCGAATACCGAATTATTCGGTTCTGTGCCGAATATAGGCCGAATACCGAATTATTCGGCCGAATACTTGACCGAATACCTGTAATTTAAACATGTTTGATCATTTTTTCCTTCTTTTAGAAATGTCAGAAGACAATTCCTCACAAACCAAAAAGTAAATGCTTAGCTTAACGTTCCTAGATTCACACAATTACAGAAATTTATACTAAAAAATATTCGGCCGAGTACCAACAAATCTTAACACTATTCGGCCGAATACCGAATATCATTATTCCGCCAAAATCAGTATTCGGCCGAATACCGAATACTTGAATTTTTGGCCGAATAGGCCGAATACCGAATAATTACCGAATATTCGATGCATCTCTAATTATTAAGTAATTGGGGGGGGGAGGTGTATATATTCCCCCTCTCGTGGGGTTCGTAATTTTTTTAGTCCCGTCAAGGGGGGTCAAACAGAAGCGCACCAAACTTGGAGGAAAGTTATTTTTCGACCTCGAAAACTACACTTTCAGCAGTCAGAATTTGTAAAGACACTGTAGCGAGGGGGCCCCCCCCCGATCATGTAAATTTTTTAAGATTTTTACGTTATTTCTAGTGTCATCCGGTGAATAGTTCTTTAAAACCACTTTCTACAAAAATTTTGCACGACGTGGTATGTTTCATGTTGCTCGTGTTGATATTGTGATGGGCATGCTATGCTGAGGAATGTAGTAGTGCCAACATTCAGCCCTTACATCAAACGCTATCCCACTGTCATGAATCTCTGTACAAACATGTTTAACAAACACTACTTTCACGTTAAACCTTGCTCTGCCAAGCCAGAATAGCATTCCGAGTGTTACGGGTGCCCCTTCAACAGGTGTGGGCATCATGAAACTCCTGAGTCTGTGGAGGCCTGCAGCACCTCATCCGTCATGACTTGGTTTTCCACACAAATGGGAACCTGTCGATGCGAAATGCCTCTTTAATCAGTCCGGAGGAAATCGTCTACATAAACAGAAAAGGCATAAGAAAAGCATACATATTTTTTGCGGTTGGGTGGGTGGTTAGAATATTTTTTAACCTTGGGTTGGAAGGAGGGGGTCGTTTTTTTTTAAGGGTCTTGGGAGGTATTTGGAATTTGAAAAATTGAAGTCACATTTTCAATTCCTCCTCCCCATATAAATAATGACTTCGCCTCTAAGGGCAAAACTTAAACTACCGGTACCTAGTTTTACAGGGAAACGCACATCTATAAACGGCAGAAGTTCATTTATTTTTCAAATCAATATAAAATTTAACACATGCACTCCGTACGCTATTAAATCATTTGTACTGTAAACCTAATTTCTATGCTCCGCTTAAAATGAAATGCCATCCAGCTGTTGGTACCAAAAAAAAAAAAAAAAAACTGCTTGAATCAAAACTTCGCGGACAAAATTAATTAAAATTAAAGGGGTTTGCTGGTAGCCGAGATTTTCTAAATGAAAGAAATGTCCTAAACGAAAAACAAACCAAAAAAAAAACATTTCAAGTTGAACATTGCACACTCAGAAACGTAAAATTTGACCTTTTTTTTTGCTTTAAAATAACTACTCAATAAAATTTCATTCAAATAATGGGGAAAAAACGATTTAGCACCCCGGCTGCCGACGCTTTTTTTTCCCAATTTGTACCCACAAGCCAATGGGTGTAGACAATAGAGGTCGGATATTCGTTCGTTAAGAGCATATTCGAATAGGATATATTCCATTCGTATATTCGCAAAAAAAAAAGTTTTTTGAGTTGGTTTTTAAGTGTTCCTGTGGGCTTCTCGAGTCCCAGTAGGTCTGTACTGGGAATGATCCATACGTTTTGGATTCTCACTTGCAAGTGGACGGAGGGGAGGGGGGCGCGTGGAGATTACGGATGTGCGCAGCACTTTCCTCTAAAAGATTTAAGAATTGATCTGCAAGTCAACCAGGGGCGAGTTGCTCGTCAAACACGAACGTCGAATATGATGCGATTTTGACGAATCGTTGGCCACGTCGTGTACCAAACATGGCAACGATTACGTCAAAATCGCGTCATGTTCGATGTTCGTGTTTAACGAGCAACTCGCCCCAGGGCCATGGTAGAAAGTTTATGATGACGTCCACTTCAAAATCATACGTGAAAGAAAGACATCTTGGCGAATAACGGTCATCCCACACTGAAGTTGACAATTTATCTTTTTTTTTGGGTGTTGTGTTATGTGTCTTCCAAATTGCCTTGCTTATCTAGATTAAATGAAGTGTCATTGTATTACGCATTCCTTGCATTGGCACTAGACTAAATAAAACTGATATTTAATGAAAAGAAGGGTTTTTTGGGGGTGGGGTGAGGGATCGGGCCTAAAGACGAAAAAAAAATGTGAACGAATATTCGAATGTTTTTTCCCTATTCGTCCGACCCCTAGTAGACAATAAGATTGTTTCGGCAATTTATATATATACATATATATATATATATATATGCCTACATATTGTGACGTATGTATGTCATTGAACTATTTTAAAAATGATCTTACCACAGCCCAATGACGTAATATACGTCATAGTAAAAATAGGCTTAGTTGTAACTGAATCCACATTGTTTCTCAAGATAATCGACTAAATAAAGGAACTGCTTGAAAAATGTAGTAAGCTATTTTATAGTAATTGCCTATGTTTTGCAGACACCGGCAAAAATCCAAAATGGCTAGCATTTATCCAGGGCCCACTGACGGATACATACGTCATAATATACCCAGGGCCCCATGACGTATATACATTCGTCATGCGCTGACGGCTGCAACTGGTGCCATCACCCCATCTATAGTTTGTTCCACATTATGTTTGCAGAAAACTGACTGTATGACGCCATGTTTCCTTCCACTACGAGTGCAAAACATACGTAAATATCTCACTCGTACACTCTAACAGTAACTGTGTAGCGTCTACAAGTGTGATATTCACATGTTTTGCGCTCGTAGTGCAAGGAAGCGTGGCGTCACACAGTCAGTTTCCTGCAGACATAATGTGGAACAAACTATAGTGGTGGGGGACTAATTATTTTTTTTTTACCTCGCTGATGTTATAACCCTAAGGCGCTGGCGTTTGAACTTAATGACGTCATTGAGCTGTGTCAGAATTTATCATGACGTATGTATACGTCATCGGTAGCCAAGGTAATCAAAAACAAAAATCATGCTTTTTTTTTTAATACCGGTAATTCTTTAGTTCCAATCCTGGTTTAAAGTGGCGCTAAATAGTTTCGATCGTCAGGCAGCCAAACTAAAAACTCATTATGTACCTGGAAACGAGGCTTTTAAAATTGATGGCGACAGACGGAGTAGGCCAATTGCTTTGGTGTGTGACTGGAGTGCATGGGTAGGAAGAAACAAATCTGGGGATTTAAACGGCTTAAAGACAAAAGTCCCCTCCCCCATCCCTTATAAATTCGGCCGGAGTGGGAGAGGGAGTAATTGGAAATAGTGAAATTTATGTTAGGAATGCATGAAGTAAATTGTCTTCCAATCTTCTGTATTTGGTTTGTTCAAAACTTCTATTAGAAAATGACAATACACTGCAGTTACTAAACGCGGCCGTAGGATGCTAATGTTATATGTGCGGTTTATGGCACTGCTGGGACTGTAGTGTATTATTGGCTACCTGAGGCCACGCTTTTGAACTATTTTACCTAATTATAGCCCGGGGTGATTTTTTTTTGGGGGGGGGGGGGGGGCATGTTTTACGGTCATGCTGCCTATAAATTGCGTAGCTTTGTGTTCTGGCTTATACGATGGTATTAGGTGATAATAAAGCAGAAGTCGCCAGCTCTGGCAAAAAAAAAATAATAATAATAATAATCAATTATAGGTTGTGTGAACGTGATTTTATTTTTTTTAAACGATATTCCAGCCATTTACACTCTACAAACTTCTTGTGGGGGTCAGCAGGAAATGCAATTTTGAACTGCAATATTCGAGCAAACATTTACAGCCCAGTTAACAATATTCGAGGAAAATTTTACAGCCCAGTTAATTTGCAAACGAAAGTTTAAGTGTTGTAGGACAGCGCCGTTTACGGATGTGCCAAATCTGAGAAATGTGGCCTGTTGTATAATAGGGGCGCCAGAATTGTATCGACACGGAGTCACGTTACTTCCGGTATTTCGTAAATACTGATCCCTGTGTTGGGCCCGGAATTACAGTAACGCCGGATTCGTAATTTGCTGTAAAAGTGACTGAATAATCTGGAATTGTGGTAACACGGAGTTACCGTAACTTTCCTGAAATAAGGGAACCCGAATTCCCCCCATGCTTCGCTCGGGCTGCTGCACTCGCTTCGGCTATACATATAACATCAAAAACTGCACAAAATTATACTCCAAATTAAAAGTTATGATAACTCCGTGTTACTACAATTCCGGATTGTTTCACACACTTTTAAAGAAAATTACGAATCCATAGTTACTGTAATTCCGGGTCCAACACAGGAGTCAGTATTTAAGAAAATTCCGGAATTAACGTGACTCCGTGTCCGTACAATTCTACGCCGCCGTATAATAAATGTCTCCCAACAATAATGTAAAATATTCTTATGCAGCACAATTTATTTGAATAAAAATATAATGTGTTCACATCGGGGATCAGATTGCAAAATTAATAACTTATGCTACTAACATAAACATAGAGAAATGAAAGAGTAGGCATATGTTATAGTTTATGAACTGAAACGTTACGGAATAAAAACGTAGTACAATGATCATTGCCTGATTAATTGACTGATCGCTTTTTTTGGTGTGGACTTTTCTGTCCTCGAGCGAAGCGAGACGCCGCCAAATGAACAAGCGTTAGCCAAGTGACTCGGCTAGTATTCTTTAGAAATAACCGAAGCAAGTTTAAACAATTTGTAATCCATTAAATTTTGTAACCGAGCGGTGTGTGAAGCTGTTACCTATGGAGATGCGTAATTTGTATTTACTTGCAATAGATTATGTATTTACTACGTACAAATCAGTCACAGGATGCGTCAAAATTGTGGTTAGTTATGCCATACCTTTAGTGTTTACATCATGATCTCTGGATCAAAAGGATCTAATTTAACAACTTACCTAAAGTTCCGCTTACGCTGCAATTTTTTAGTTCCTGTGCGGTTAATATAGCCGCGTATTTGACGCAGTTTCCTTACCTTATGTAACAGTATTAAAAAATGTTCAAAGCACCACGCCCACAGTCGCAGTTAAAATTATTGATAAATACTATCACCGTAAAGCAAATCTAGTATCTGCAAAGTAGTAATACCAGCCATAATGCATATGTTTGCATTAAAAAATGCGTTTGGTGGTATAATTTCAAACAAATAATCAGTCCAGATTGTGGGAGAAGTTTGTATATTTATAACAACTGTTATACAGAAAACTCTACAATTCTACATCATTGTATCCTGATGTACTTTTCCTCATAATCAATCGTCATAGTTGAACCGAGTTGTTGCCAGACGGAAGGCATAGTATTTCTGATAGTTATATTTTTACTCCAGGGAATTGGAGTTCCCTGCTGAGATTTTTTTGTTAATTTCTCAATAGAAAACATGATAAGATTGTAACTTGTTTTATTTTGGTACTGTTTACAGAGAAAACTGAAGTGACATACCCACAAGAGCACATGTGAAAATGAAAAAATAATATATTGAAAACTAGTTTGGCAAATAAGGTTTTTACAAGTACAAGATTAAGGAAGCAAATGAATAATAGTAAAAAGTAATAAACAACATTTCAAAGAGGTAAAAGTTTACTATAATGAGAAGCAGAGTAAATAAGAATAAAACTTGGCTAAAGTGTGCTAGCAGCAGTAAGTGCTAAACTTATATGTAAGCAAGTAGGGTTTGATAGAACCACTAGAACGGAATGGGTGCAGAAATCTACCAACCACTAGCCAGTTGGCGATTAAATTAGGCAGGTTGGCGATTAAAAGATTTGTCCAATAATAGCCTATTCGGTCGGTGGATTGGAGGGATATACTGCATATAGGACTGAAAATGAACTGGACGTATTTCTTTTCTTGTTGGTAAATTTTGTAAGGGTTTTTCGTCAGCTTTCCGATGGATTGGGGGACTTGGATTTCTCTTCATTTCAGAAATTAAGAGAAGAAAATAATGTTAGGGATAGGGAGAATTTTTTATGTTTTCAAACAAGTTTTCAGAACCTGTGTTCCCACAAGGCCAGTGAAAATACTGCAGTTTACAAGAAACTTGTGCTTGACAAACGTGTGGATCACCGCGTGTAGATGGAATGATTTTTTTTTTAATTGGTTACTGGCTTCCAGTGTCTTAAAACTTTTCAATTTGGCGACAATGAAATTTTCTCAGTTGGCGACTAAAAATTATGCTCTACTGGCCAATGGCGAGTTGAGAAAAATGTGAATCTGCACCTATATAGAACGGATGAGATGATTCTTAAAACCATTTCAGTCCATTAATGTTTCATTTCCGTGTGCGAGGAATTAACAAAACTCACTGCCCAAATAGTAACTGCATGTGTGGGGTTTTTTTTCCGTAGTAACTTTTGGCTGCACAATGTGTAAACAAGATTTCTTCTTAATATGGTATTTAGACCGTTGTGTTTAATAGTAAGCAGTTTTTACGAAAAACAATTCTTACTGAGGGTGAATTGGCAGCATATTAAGCTGATAGGTACGAAATAAACACCCGTCGTAGCAGTCCGACTACGTAGCCTCTAAAGACGTTGTGCCCTGATAGACATATCAATGTGTGTCAGCCTCCGGTCCACATATTGTTTACTGGCGGCACACATTTTGTGTAGCGTACTGTTTGACTAGTACACAAAATGTGCGCTACTAATAAACAATTCGTGGGGAGACTGAGCTGGTATACTAGGTCACCTCCGATTTTGCAAAAAAAAATGTCACTTTTTGCAGAAATAAATGTTGAGGTCATATTCTGTTAGGGTTGGGTCGGTAACCGAAACCGAATTTTCGGTTTTTACTGAAAACCGAAACCGATTCGGATTTTGTGTCGGTTTTTCGTACGGTGTTCGAAAAATCAAAAATTGATCTGTTTTTCTAATTTTTTTTAATCATCATTTTGTACGTATAAATGACAGCCATTAAAAAGAAAATAGTAGAGGAAAATGGTGTCACAGCTAGACCCATGGTTTATGACGCTGCTGGAAGTGAAAGCAGAGGAGTCGGATAGAAGCTAGTAATACTAATGTTACAAGAAAACAAACTAGAAATAGCTGCTTTGGGTGGATGGTGGCATAAACCGATACCGAAACCGCGGTTTTGTGGGCGTGAAAACCGAAACCGGAACCGAACAAATGAAACCGACCCTTCCCTATATTTTGTATTAATGGACTTGCAGCCTTGCAGAAATTATGTTTATTTTTGTGGAATCAAATTTGTTGAAGTAAATATGACCTGCTACCCCTTTATGAGCTGCATTGGACGTGACCCAGCATAGAAGGAAAAAATGACTGTTGCTAGTCCCTATCAATGAAAAATCCAGCCTTCATTTAAGATGGGGTAGTGGTAGAAATTTTGTTCTGTTCAACCAGTATGAAACACCGACTTAGAAGGGCGTGCTTTGCAAGCTACTATAGTATATACAACAACATTTCTGGATATTTCTGTACAGTAATCCTAAAGAGTCTGAGCAATCGTGAAACATGGAACCCAGTCTAGCCCCTGCCCTCATGGCAAATTGCCCCTTTTTTTCTGAAAAAGTGCCCTTTTTCGGTGGAGCGCTGATGTAAAAGAGCCTAAAAAACGCTAAAAAAGGACTGCAAAGAGGGCCAGAAATGGTTAAAGTCCCACAAAAGGGGGGTAAAAGAGGTTAAAAAGCAAAAAAAAAAGGCACCCAGAAAAAAAGTTTGCTCCTGCCCTCTCGTGGTCCTGTGCACGTCCTTGAGAAAAGTTACTTAAAAATAAGCTGGGTCATGTCCAATGTGTCTCACGTGGGTAGCAGGTCACAATTTTCTAATGCAAATTTGATTCTGCAAAACTAGCCGTAATTTCTGTTAGTTTGGAATGATTCCATGTTCACAGAATACTGGCCTCAAAATTTGTTTCTACGAAAACTGACGTATTTTTCAGCGAAATTAATTGTGCGAAATTGGAAGATACACACTATCACGGGCAGTGTTTTCAGAGTGTGTGACCATTAGACAGAACAGGTTTCTCGTGTCGTCATATGGCCTGGACTCTTAACCCAGGTATTTCGAATCCATGTCGACTGTTCTAACAAATCACGACAGACAAAGAGTTTTACTTCTGTCAGAAGTGCTGACGCCAGAGGACGCCCGTAGGCTATGCGGGCCACCAACCCTGAACAGAAAATAACTACCTACGAACTAGAAGATGCAAACTCCAGTCAAGTAACCCATAAGGCTTGAATGTGGCCGTTTGGATAAGATGTCCTCCTGGCAGTGCAAAAGTTTTAGCACTCATGTATTCAGACGACTGGTGTTCGACTTCTGGCTAGGCACAGGGTTCAGACAAAACCTGGAAATCTCGGAAATTGACAATCGAGCCAGAATCTCAGGGAAAACAAGAAATTTGTTGAAAGTCAGGGAAAAGACAGGGAAATTTGAATAAAATGTCTTATGTCTAATCTGTAAGTTCCGTTGAATTAGCAGCTCAGAAACCAAATCCTAGGCAAGAGCAAATATTTTAATTTGTTCTTTAATATGTTCAAGTATTTTATATATATAACTTAAATAAACCAAATCTTAGGCTACAGCCAATATCTGTGATGAAAATGCGTTTAGTCCTGTCTCTAAACCGCTATTTTCTGGGATGGTGGATTATTTTTGTACAAATATTAAAGGCACACAAATCCCTCCGTTCTGGCCGCTTTACTCTGCGTCACCTACGCTAAAATATAGTTCAAACGACCGCAGCGCGCATTGCTCTGCGACACTAGTTAAACTCATTTCGGGGCCGCGGCAACGTGACACAGCGTACGACCAAGTCGCAAACATGAGCGAAGGATTAATTATCCTTCCTCCAGGGCCGCGGCTTGCCAGCGATGTGGCGGGAGTTAAATACCGCTCGGACCGAGCCGTTTAAAACAAGCCTAATAACATTCACGCGCCACTACTGACATCTGCATCGTACCCTTAGACCAGCAAATGAAAGGTAAATCAATTTATATAAAACTATTTCCGGTAATGTATCGAGTGAAACTGTTAAAATATATCGGAGGGAGTTATGTGCCTTTAATAAAAACATTAGCTACTGCCTGTTTCCCTAACTAAATATCTTGTCAAAACCTAGAAATTGCCTTTGGGTGCATATGGAAAACCTGGAAATGTCAGGGAAATTGAGAATTAAAAAATTGTCTGAACCCTGTAGGCACTGACGCGAAATTGTTTTGTATACATGTCCACGCACTAGCCTCTGCTGCATCACCCAACTGCTACGACGGTTGCCTATTTATCTTTTATTCAGACGGTCGTTCTTTCCCAGCAAGTGGCCGGCCACCTTTTAGTTCCAAGATCCAATACAAATTGTCAACTCTAGCCAGAAAGGTCAGCCAAGATTTCGTTCATTCCGAGTCCGTGATTCTATCCACTCGACCCCATTTGATTGCTTTGGTCTCCCGAGAGGCATTTCAGTTTCTTTTTCTGCCTGGTGTCGTATGATGGCTGATGGTTTAAAGATTCTATGAGCTTCAAATATTTATTCCATGGTAAAATTAATAATTTATTGGTAAGGCTTGTGTTCCTCTGACGTCACGATTCGCATTCGTGAGATTTACGTCCAATAATATCAAGGCATCCAGTTATACTAGAAGTTGGAGACCGGCCATGACACCACCTAGCTGCTGTTAAGACGTAGTGCTGTTCTGTAGGCTATAGTGGTAAATGGGTCCCCATAAAAACCCTTGTCTCATAAAGAGAGTAATTGGTGGAAGTGGGAGTCATCAGTGTTACCACTACGAGCGTTACATGCAAAATCTACCAAAGCATATGGTATCCAGAATCTGAAATTGTCTGCTCGGAAAACTTGTTTGAAAGTGTGTTTTCAAGTGTAAGTGAGCAAAAAATGACGTGATTTGTCGGGTATCCTAGATACCAGGATACGGTAGATTGCGGTACACTCGCGTATAATTTCATGAAATCTCAGGATTAAAATAAAATGGGGCAAAAAAAAATGAAGTTTCTCTTTAAAAATCGGGATTGTGTCCAATCTGGATAAATGAATTGACCGATTTAAAAGCGTTCTAAATTTTATCGTATTAGCGATTTACCGTGCCGCAGCGAGCGCGGCACGTAATCAGTTTTATTTTCTGCGAAACGGGACATGACGTCCTTATTGCCTGGGGGTGAGGGCTCCCCCCCCCCCCCAACGAAAATCTACGACGTTGCGTTCCCTCAATTATCCCCTCGACTCCGCCCAAGCCTCCAAAATTGTTAAGCAATGCCCGTTCTCTTTCTGCTGTTGGGACTACGTACCCTCTGCCCTTAACCCCCCCCCCCCTCTCCTCCTTGCTAAGACATATCTTTTCCTGGGAAACCATTCAGAGCCTGGCTTGTTCCGTGACTCACAGCCACGAGTGGTGAAATTACCAAAAATTACACCATCCATTCCACGAACATAATACGTCACCTATTTCATTCTCGCGTGGCATCGTGGGGAAACGTTCCTTGCCCAGGCCGGCAGGAACGCGGGTATTTAAACGTTTCTGTGTTGTATATTCTTCATGTTATATAAAATGCTGTACGACTTTAGCAGACGGATTGGTTATTTGGTCTGACAGGGATGACACGATTCCCAAAGGTGACAGATTTTACCAGTTCAATTGTAAATTAAAGACATTACTTTTGTATATTTAAATACAAGCCATTTTGACTCGGCTACAGTTAAAGAGACAGGCTACTACAAAATTTAGATAGGAAATTTACGGTATCAATACAAGTACAACACGTGTCTGACATGCTCTTTTATAGAATTTTTTTCAAAGCCAAGTAATTTTTACGGCTGGCTACAGCTAGATACCGGTAGGAAAAATGAATACTTCATCGACTCCTGATAGCGGTTACAACTAGAGACTCATGATTTACATTATTAGGAAAACATCCGGCTACTATTGAGGAGACTTATTTCTCTAAGTGAAGCGGTGATGCTGATGTAGTTTTGAGTGGCTACCGCCATCTAGTGGGGTTGTTGGCGAACGAAACGTCACTTGTTTATGTAAATACATGTTAAAAAGTTCCATTTGCAATACACAGCGTGGTAAGAAGAAAAAAAAAACTTGCACAAAAAAGTATAAATGTGGACCACTTTTCTTGACCCAAAATCCAATTCTGTTTCGGAAAAAGTTGGTTCTAATTTTCGAAAAAAAAAACCCAGAAAATTCGATCGATGTAACCATGGTCAGACGTTAAATCAAAAACTTCACCCCTGCTACCGATGATAGCAATGGTCAGGTTTTTGAGTTAACCTTTCATCTGATGCCGCCCGCGCACTGAGCGACTTGGCTGCACGGCCAGGTTGCTGCAGCCAATGAAAATGATTAATGCGTGGTTTTACATAAACGGTAAGAATTCTCATTGGCTGCAGCGACCTGGCCGCGCGGCCAAGTCGCTCAGTGCGCGGGTGGCCTAATACTCTTATGGGATTAGCTTGGCAACTTGGTGGCAGCCATTTTTGCTCCGATATCACTAGTTTGATTGGCTGAAACTTGGCGGGTTCTTTCACCCTTTGTTTTAGAATATATTTTTCTCGTACAGTTTTCCGTGTGGCGAATACAGAGTTGGTGTGCCACCTCGCAAGTCTGTTCCGTGTGTTAAAATTGAGATAGCTTAAACGTCTGGGAACGTTCGCGAACTCTCTGCGCATAATTATTATATCCATCCCTGGTGACCTCCATTTCTGTAAACGTGTGTTCTCTCTTGCGCATCTCAGTACTTTTTTATTTTCTTGGACTTTTCTATTTCTTTACAAGTTCTTTTATTCGTGTAATTCTTATTGTTAGGGTTTTTGTGCTGCGTTGAAAGGCACGGGCTTTATTGACTTCTGGTGTAGCAGGAAAGGAAGTAAAGAGAAATTTGTTCAATTTTTAAAGTTCGGGCCGGTGTAGTGAATAAGGCTTTACGCTTTGTTGAGTTTAGAAGAAAAAGGAAACCAACGGACTGATTCTTTACTAGCATTTTTTTTTTCTTTTGTAGAAACCTAGGACATTATTAAAGCGAATCTAGGAAGAAATGTCCCTGGGAAAAATCCTGCATATAAACATCCCGGAAAAAATATCCTGTAGAAAAAAAGATCTCTGGAAGAAATATTCCCTGCAGTCATTGTTTTCTTAACAGAATATCGCGATTCAAGTGGGCTTTTTGTTGTACGGACTCCCAAGGGAGGAATAGGGGAGAACACTTCTGCCACGTCTGGCAGTGTGCAATCAGAAGGGAGGGGGGGGGGGGGCACGATAAACACCCTTACAGCCTCCACGTTTAGAACTGCCGGAATATATGGCGAATGAAACTCAATACACGATTCTATCAATGCACGTGCACTAGCACGCGACATCTTGGATGTGTGAAGGACCTGTCCGCGAATGCCCCCCACTCCCTCCCAACATGTCCACTGTGGCCACATACGCAATTCCTAATGAATGACGGAAGGGTTAATTTTTTTCAACACACCATTAGGAAAGTTTTAATAAAAAAAATACGTATTCATGAAGATGTTTTCCCATCGACTACTCCTCCTCCTCCCCAACTCGTGTCACAGTAACGTTGACAGATTTTTCGACTAAGGGCAACAGGCCAAATAATAATATTTCGCTTATTAAACATGTCAACATTTCCTGTAAACTTCCAAAACTTTTGGTGTGTTATGTGGGTAAGACAAACGTGCGTTTCATCGGCTGATTTCCCATGTTTAACCTGGAATACGAATAACTACTTGAGAACTCTATGTAGTTTAGCCAAGGTTTATTTTTCGTGTATGTCGCCAACTGTTACACGTGCCAAGACGATATAGGCCTACTGGTGATTTAAAGGCCTCAGAATATTAACCGAATAACGTACTTCAGGTATCTTGCCCCATAAACTAGATGGCAGGACTGTGCCTGCGTGGGTTTGGGGGGGGGGTGGGGGGGCTCTCTCCACCCGTATCAATGCTAATTAAATTTAGTGTTGCAAATACCGTTTTCCTGTCATATGTTGAGATATTGTCTTTAATTTAGAATCGAATTAATAAAATAAGTTACATTTTGGCGGTTACTGTTAGCTTGAATAATAACCAGTCCTTATGCTTAAGTTTGGTTTATCGATCCTGGGGATTAATCCTGTTTGTTTTTCGCATGCAAATGAGTCCCGTCTAATATAAATATTAATTTCCCAAGGCGATCCCAAAGAGATAGGAAGGCTCTTAAAAATATGTTGTTGTGGTGCGGCATTCGGCTAAAAATTCCTTTGCGTGGAGTGTGTGGCTTTGTAGCGTAATTAGGTCGTGATCCTATTGGAATGCAATCCTCGGCTTCCCCCAATTTGTGCCAGGATCTACACAATGGTGGTTATACGAGTGACGTCACTCGTTTCGTAGGAAGTCAGGTACACTCACCATGACCGCCCTAGTACAAAAATGAAAGCATTCCAGACTAGCGCATTCATCAAATTGTATGGGAGCTGCTATGGTTGGTCAGGGTCGCCGTGCGCTGGAACGTTACTGGCACATAGCTACCACCTTTTGCACCAACTTGGTTTGGTTTTTGTTGTTTTACAACTTTTTTTTAATGACGAATATTAAAAGTTGAGTGAATGTTTTTGTTCCTGTCCATAAAAGTGACACTTGAAGGCTGTTAAGACTCCTTCCCCCTTCCTTATACTTCGTGCAACGCGGGATTTTTATTGTACATGTAGTTTGCGTTTGTGGTTTGTGTCTGTTGGGTGTTCCTGTCAGGGTTGGGGTTTTGACGTTGAAACCAAGCGAAAACTGACAAAAAGTGTCAGAAACCAATTTGATCAATATGGTACGCAAAACTGTTATGGTTTAGCTATAAATGATTCTTTAATAGCACAAAATAAAAATTCAAATGCTCGTTAATTTTAAATAGACTAATAACGTCTTAAAAAGACTGCGAAACTATTTTAAAGGAGTGTCTGACTAGATAGACTCATTACTAGAGTGGTACAAAACACACTGTGGCATAATGGCTTTCAAAAATTAGTTAATTATTCCAACAGGTTTTAATTGATTTATTTACATTTTTGTGTGGCTAAAATGGAGCGTTTTAGCAGATTTTGATATGACGGTTAATACCATGGTAAATACCGGATAAAACTTATCATCGCATGTCAAAAATTTGCCAGCCCTGATATTCCCTGTTAAGTCAACGTTGGGAACGATCCTAATTAGCCAATGGATATTGTTGGTGTTTTAATCAAGAAATGAGTAACTACTGCTCGGCCGTTCTAAAGATGCATTTCCATGATAAGCAAAGGCAACGAGATGCATTCCATTCCGAACACATCAACGGTAAGCAAAAACGCCAGAGAGGTCTCTAGGTCTGCCAGAGCCGGGGTAGGCTACATTGCACAGCCTCAGGCCAGTTCCTCTTTATATTCCCCCACTTCCTGACTTGATGGCAAACTGTATCTGACTGCGCGGGTGTGAGGTGAATTAAGTTTTATGTTGGTTAGCGTATTCTTTCGAATAAAGAGCTAACACTTTCACTCTGGCATGAACATCCGAGGAAGCTGGCATTGGGTGGGGAGGGGGTGGAAGGAAACGTTATAACGTAGTTTCCTAGTGAAACTTTCGTAACACCCTGCCAGGTAAAATTTGAGCCAAGGCAACTAACCTAACGCAGTCCACAGAATTGCCAGAAAACACAGAGAAAGAAAACTTTCCACCTGTATTGCTCGTCAGGAAAAATCTAAAACTATTTCAAAATTTCTTTTGTGTTTGGGCTTTCTGAATCATCAAGTGATCTAGGCAAATGAGTTTTACCAGACCCCCCTTCCCCCCCTTCCCCCGGGACCCCTCTGATAAATGATCAGCCATCTTGGGTCTTTTTCCGTGCCCTAGTGTAAGTTTATCCTTGGACTGTCCCACTGCCGAACCGGAGATTTGAAAAGTTCTTGAAAAGTCCAGAATGTCATTGGTATTAGTACTTCATATTCATTTTGTTTTGCTGCTCCTTCTTCTGTACCATTGAGTTCTTGAAGGAAAATTGGGATTCCCACTCCTGAGGCGAAGTAAGATTAAATTGCCGAGGGCGAGCGAATAATTTGTGTGAGTCAAGGTGAAGGTAGGCTATGATGTCGGATGTCCAATTAAACGTAGAAGCAAAAGGAACAAAAAAAAAAAAACTAAGACAGGTGGTAACCAGCCAGCGCCTGTGGGAAGGAAGACTTGTTCATTGTGACCATGCTGGTGGCGTTCTTAGAGACCTCAATTTAGTAGGAAGAATTCACCTGTTCTCTTCTTGGCCTACTTGCGTGGAAAGTCTTTTTGAAAGTTTGAAAAATAGGCTGTATTACTTTAAGGGTTTGATTTTCAGCGTTTAGATTTCTGGCAATGTAGGAAATTACCGTTACTCCCAACACTTTAAGTTCTCTGGTGTAGTGAGAGGTTTGTGAGGGGGGAATCCCAGACCTAGTGGTTAGTGTAGTCATCTCCAAACTAACCAAAAAATATACTGAGGCAGGCCTACAGAGACGCAAAATGAAAGCTGTAATGTACCGTGGAAAATCGGTGCCGCCGCCAAATGGTGGTTCGAATCCGATATCACGTATTAATGCAGGCCTGAAAGGGTTACGGAGCTTTTGTGTGTCGGCCAATAAGCTTATAGCTCTTTGACGGCCCAATCGGAAGATGTTAAGTGGAAGATAACCACCACCAGGACAGTTTGTTTTTTGCCGCATTAGGGAGGAAACCGGAGAACCCGGAGGGTGAGGAAACCCTCGTGCAACGGGCGGGAAACAACTGGAGAAAATGCTTGTTGCTTAATCCGAATAAGTAAAGGCTAGCTAACTCGTTCGAACAACTTTTTATATCTTCATGGATCCATTCACAATCTTGCCTAAGTGGCACTAAAAATTCAGTAGGATACTCAGAATTACAAACATTTCTGCATCAAAGCTATTTTATTTTACCGCACAAGTAATTAGGGCTTTACAGAATATAACAGTACGCTAGATCGGCCAACTCTTAAAATAAATGTTTCATGATTATTAGAGGTGTTAGTTTCCTTTGCGGCATGTTGGCTTCCCTACATCACTTGCTCGATTTAAACTTTTTTTTTAAACAAGAAATGCTAACTCTGATTTAAGTTATTATTTTATTAAACTAAAAGATCGCCCAATTTAAAATGAGTGCACTATTGCCGACAGCGTACACAGCCCTCGAGCGGGCAGGGGCAATTTTCAGTAAAAGGACACAATAAGTTTTAGTGGACATTGGGGACCTTTTTTTATGTCCTTTGTGTCATTTCTTAGCCTTTTTCTTAGCCTTTTTTTTTCCTTAGGCTTTTTCTCAGATACCGCCGCATCAGCAAATGTTGGCACAAAAATCAGTTTTTTTTTCCTAATGGCATTTTCCAAACCGGGCAGGCCACTGATGTCGCACTTAGCTAAAGGTACATTTCTCCCAGTTGACTTTCCTGTATGGCTTAGGTTTGCAACATTAGTTCAGACGTGCGTAAATATTGCGAATATGGGCTCTTATTTTTCCCATCGCGAGAAACGGGATTGCTATGTTCACCCTAACCTATGTCAATGTTGCAAAAGCTATTTCTAGCAGCATGCTCGAAATTAGTGAGAAGGCATGTCCTTTTAAGGGCAACCAATTTTAAAACATTCCATTATAAGAATAGGTATTTTTAACCTCCCCTAAATACATACAGAACAATTAAAAATAGTTTCATACATCATAATATTTCAAAATATCGTAATACAATATTCAGAATAAATATCGGATTTCTATTTTCGGTACCGTTTCTTGTCACTAGATGACACTGTCAAGCAAAGGCTTAACCTAATGCCTCTTGAATAACTTTCATATTTCGGGCATTATAGTATTGCCTTTTGGGATAGAATGCCTGCCCTCGTGGAGATAACAATTGCGAACCTACACTAAACAAATTGAGAGTTTCAAACCTATGCCTGACAACGGCATCTGTCGGCAAGAAATAGGACCCAAAACTGAGTTGATGTTGTCGTTGAATCTTGACGGGCGACACACTAGGGTGCACCTTACTACAGGATATTAAACAACAAAATTAATCAAAATAAATTTAAGGGCAAGTAAGGTAATTTACATTTGTTTATTACAATAATAGGCCTTAACTCTAAAATAAAAGCGGAACAATTAAAATCCGCTGCGTGGAACATTTGACGCAATATAAAGAATTTGAAATTTGTCAATTTAGCACCATTTCTTGCCACTTACATCAAAAATCTGTTCTTCTTTGGGGAAATTGAACTTATAGGCGTGCAAGTTAAAATTAGTTGCCACACTGTGATAACAACGGTATCCGTGGATGTTGGGAAGGCTAAAAGTTGGAGGGGTTTAAAACCATATTGGCTGACTTGTTTAATCGAGCGACTTAGTCAATTTGCTAAAATTTCCCCAACCCCTTTTTGCTTTGTGTTTACACATGCCTACTACATAAACACACATTACCTCCTTTACCTGGCATGCTTATTGTCGAGCGTAAAATTTGCTAGCTTTTTTGTTTACACATCTCTACTACATATACACGTTTTCCCTCATTTAGCTGGCATACTTATTTCGAGGCTAAAATAAAATATGCCAAGTCTTTGTTTACACATGTGTCTACTACTTATAAGCACATTATCTCATTTACCTGGCATACTACTTGGTGGGGAGGGGGGGGGGGGGGGGGCCTTACTTGTAGAACAGTCAACGAGAAAGAAACGTAGCTTGATATTGTACGTAGATAACCCATCCGGATGAGGTAACGGAATTGTATACCAAACGCCATTCCAGTGATTGGCAAATGCAATTTTAAAATGTTAACTTTTATCATTCTGGCAGGGTGGCGTGAACTCTAGTAAGTGTTAAGCCCCCTCCCCCGCACCTTCCCTGTAAAATCGTCCCCGACTTGCATCTATAGTTTGTTCCACATTATGTTTTCAGAAAAATGACTGTATGATGCCACGTTTTCTTCCACTATGAATGCAAAAAATCTGTTAACATCCCATTCGTAAACTCTAACAGTAACTGTGTTGAGTCTACAAGTGTGATATCCACATGTTTTTTCACTCTTAGTGCAAGGAAACGAGTCGTCATCAAGTCAGTTTTCTGAAAACATAACGTGGAACAAACCATAGAACTGTTACTAAAATGTGTAAATCTCAAATTCTTACGCAGACAGATTTAATTGTTCGGTCGTATTTAAAAAAAAATTATTTATTTCCTTTTAAACCACTTTAATCAATCAAAAGTCCTCTTCTGTTGTGGTTCATCTTCCACAGCCTCGCGGATAAGCCGAATCTGTGAGCTCAACCCAAACGCTTTCTTCTTTTGTATGCTAATGTTGCCGTTATTGTAAGCCTACCAGTCTGCAATTTGTTCCTTTTATGGTTTGTATCCGACTATTTATGGACTCGTACTTCAAAGTATTATGCAAGTTGATGGAGATCATAAGTGACCTAATAAACCAAGTCCAAGTGGCTGTTTACCTGCGCAGCCTCCCAACTTGACACACTTTTTCTTTTGCCTCCAGTCAATGTCTAGTAGAATGGTGTCACAGCTGATACTACGCCAATTATTACAAGATTTTTTTTCCCTCCCCTGCGGTATTTTCTGAAGTTCATGATCACCACGTTGGGAGTTTTCCTGCTTAAAGGGCATTTTAACTGAATTACACTTCCTCAGAAATGTGCTCATGCTCGATTGACTGTGGCATGTAAAAGATACTGTGGGCTTCCTAGCAGAAGTGTTCGTCCGCTGCTAGATAACCTTAAAAGATTCGATTGCTATGTCCATTTTTTCTAATTACACTTGTTTTTATGAGAAGTCTTTTTTTATTGCTCTTTAAGGTACCTCCCTCCATGTTGGCTTTCCTGTATGGCAACATTAGTTCAAACCTGTTTTTCTCCACGTGTGAGAAGATTTTACTACATTCTCTCTATCCTACGTAAATGTTGCTGAAGCTATTTCACTCAGGATGCACGAAAATAGTGAGAGGGAATGTCCTTTTAACAGGGTTCGCACATTAAAATTGTAGTGCTTGAAAATGCTTGAATTTGTTATGAAAAAATCATGACCTTGAATGCCTTGAAACTGTTAAGTGTTATCATTGAAAGCCCTTGACTTACATTATGTTTTTGTCGTAATTTAAATGAATGCTGCAGCTCTGAACAAGGTAAAGAAACTTGCAATTTGTTTTAAATAACTTGCATGCTTGCTGTGAATGCTGTTCAGTTGCTTTCGTTTAAACTGAGGGATCCATGCATTTTCATAATTTGTTTAGTAGGTTGTTAAAACGAATGGGGGGGGGGGGGCATTTCTTGGTGAAATTCTCTTGTCCTGCCTGGTGAAATTCGAACCAAGGCAACTGACCTAACCAGCCTGTAACAATTATTGTTAAATTGAGAATGTTACAATTGTAAAACTAAATGAGTCTCAAAACAACACTTTTTTTCTCCGTTGTTTCTTCCTTTTTGTTCCATGCGCTTTATTTTTTCCCACTCACGATTCAAACATGAGCATTTGAGTGTTTGGTGAAATGGTGGCTCTTCATCACTAAAACTGTGCCCTATTTGAAGATGAGCACACGTGCGTGTTTGAACAAGTTTGATGATTAATAAAGATCCTTGGAAAAGTACTTGAACTTGCTTGAATCTTTTGTGTGTGAATCGTGTTTTAAATTACGAACGAATCGTTAAGAACCACTGCATGCATCATTTGGCACAATTTGTTGAAAGAATTCGAGTTAGGAAAATTTTGATTGAGATTTCTTCCTGGGGCTGGATCAATTTTGATAACCAAAGTGTGGTTTTTGGTTTTTATGAAAACCGACGGAATGAAAGTTCAAATAACTATTCTTTTTTTTTTCGATAGTTTTTATACATGCCAAAAACCGCACTTCGGTTGGCAAAACCGACGCGTCCCTAAGAAGAAATCTTATCAAAAATTCTTATAAAAAATTTCTTAATTCGAATTGTTTCACCAATTGTGTGCATGCAACTGTTCTGAATAATTTGTTTAGTGAAATTAGCTTTTAATATTTTGCAAAGATGATGAATAAGAACTCCAAAGACTAACCAATAAGAGTGAATGAAAGTAACGCTTGCGATGATGGACCCCAAAAAAAATCCTTTCATGGTCCCATCCGACCTTACCTCCCAAAATAAGACTACTCTGGCGTCAAAACCCACACTCACAAGGCAAGGTCCACTGATTGCTACAAAGTGAACTAAACCCAGTAAAACCAAATTGAGTTTTTCATTTAAAAAAAAAAACCCTTAAAAAAAACCTAGCATTAAACCCAGTAAGTCGGTTTATTTCCAATTGTGGGGGGAGGGGGGGGTCAGTAATTGAAAAATTGTGTTTAGGAGATCAATTTTTACACATTTGATCTTTGACTGACCCAGTTTAGTTTAGAGGAAGATGCCACGCAGTTTATACTTAAGAATGGGGCATCATCACATTTAATAATCATATTTCCTAGTAAATTGCCAAGTCAAACCTATTCCCAAAAGGGGTCAGCTCAACTTGTTACTTCTAAACAGAGTTGAAACAAAGCTGACCACATAAACCATAAAAAAAAATTACACAAACTGTCTACCTTCCACTGAGCCTCTACATTCGTATAGTCTAATGGCCCATTGTGCACGTTGCCTCAGTGGCCTACAACTTTCCTAATGTATTTTTTCTTTTTATTTTACAGGGGAAAGCTGGGAAGAAATCAATGGTTATGGAGTAAACAAGAAGAAAAGTTACATCAGTCAGTTCTTGACTGGTGGAACACCTAAAGCCAAGCCACATATTTCTATCAGCCTTCCTGAAGACTTCCGCCAGGTTTCAGCCATCATAGATGTTGATATAGTTCCTGAGACGTGTCGCCGCGTCCGCCTTTTAAAGCATGGCTCTGACAAGCCGCTGGGATTTTACATCCGCGATGGTACAAGCGTCCGGGTAACGCCAAACGGCTTGGAGAAAGTGCCAGGGATCTTCATATCGCGTCTGGTTCCCGGCGGCCTGGCGGAAAGCACGGGCCTTTTAGCTGTGAACGACGAGGTACTCGAAGTGAACGGAATCGAGGTGGCTGGAAAAACGCTGGACCAAGTGACAGACATGATGGTTGCCAACAGTTCCAACCTGATCATCACCGTCAAGCCTGCCAACCAGCGTAACTTGCCAACATCGTCACGTGGCTCCTTTGGCCGCTCGTCGCAGGTGTCGTCGGGCTCTCACCAGTCGCAACAATCGTTAATCAGCGATGACGACCACTACGACCAGGATGAAATCCGTGACCTTACTGGCATCTCCTTCGATGACCATGAACCCAAAAGTGGAAAAAGTGAGGGAGCAACAGCTGGAGACGATGGTATCGTTACCCTCTGAGTGCAGCGGTTAACAAATTATTTGCCAAGTTGGTTGTGACAGTACTTGTGCTGACAGTTTAAATAATATCGGAGCATTCCATTATATGCATTCCTTCCTCACCGTGCTAAAGTCCCTTTTTATCATTTGATTTGGAGTCCGATCATTCCGATCAATCTGTAGGATCTTCGAGTGCATCTTGTGTATATTTGGGAGTGTGTGCATGTGCGTATGTATGTTAAAGTGATTAACTATGTCTTGTGCTTGTGTTGCGTCTTACATCTACACTTGCTACAATCTGTACCTACATTGACTTTCATTACACTTTAAGTGTGTGTTTTTGTGTTAATGCGGACCAAAAAAATTGTGCGAAGATGTAAGTTTTATTCATGAATTTGTAAGGTTCCGTCATTTAGAATAATCTCATTAGTAAAACTGGAATAATTTTCAGTACTATCTGTTAGGTTGTGCATAGACCTGCATGCCGTAGACATTCCAGTAGAATCATTCCAAGAAAAGCCACGGACGAAGTGGCTTGGTAATTACGAAATATGATTGATGCATTATGTTTTAATAATCAACACAAAGCAGATCTTGGGAAATCGTGCCGTGATGAGAATTGTTAGAACTTATGTTGGGTTCAAACATTTTAACATTAAGTAGTGAAAGATAATGCTGATTACATTGTGTTCATTATTTATGTATAAACAGATTCCTGCGAGTATATATAAATCTAAATGAGGATATCTTGAGTTTTCAGAAGTTACAACCAACTCAACTTCCGGCAGTCATAAACCATTTGGTTTCACTGTGAAGCGGGGTTTAGTCTCGGACTAACATTGCTCACTCAGTCTTATTCGGTACAAAGTTTGAGGCAAAAATCATAAAGGCGTAATTATGCATTTCAATTCTTATGCAAATAAAGAGCTTAGTGACAATCTAGACAAAGCAGTTTTTAGATTAGTATGGGGGGGGGGGGGGAAAAACCGAAGAGCAGAGGTGATAAACAGGTTTAACAGTACCGGTAGCAGAAAAAAATTTAATTTTTTTTACGTACAATATAAACTCTGATTATCCAAACGCCGTTTCGTAAAATAATTCGGATATCTGCCATTTCAGGCCAATGAAAAGAATTAAACTTGTTTTAGTGTTTCTGGTAGCGCTTCAAATCACAATTTCTTGTAGTCTTCTTAAAAGATCAGCTCGCTTTGCCCCAACGTTAGTAAATTGGTTTATTCTACACATCAGTCACACTTATTTCTGGTAGATAGGCTAGCAGTTTTACTTATGTAATTCACATAGGAAAGCGAGCATAGGCAATTAGTAATAACATAGGTAATTCAGTAATGACCCAATTCAATTTCGATGTGCTCCACACTCTTAATAGAAACGAATGTCCTGTAGAACATCAAATTTGATAGTTGATCTTAATGATATCGACAATTTTTAAATCTACCGTTTAGATGTAAAATGAAACTAATAAGTTTTTAGGCAAAACGAAACTAAGCACATAAATACATACACGTTAGCTGAACTACTTTTCATTCTTCATACTGTATTTGAGTCTTATTTATTTTGTTTTGAGAACCTAATTTTGACTTAGCCCGACACGGTCCCCAAATTGCATGACGTTTGCAACCGAGTGTTCTTTAAACATTTGGTCACAATATCAAATAGAGCGGAGTTTTTGAAGTTGAAATCTTTATAATAGATGTTGTAAACGAAAGAGTTAAGCCTCGAGTGTTGTGAAATGTTGTACATCAACAGGGTACCCAAACTTTTAATTTTTTTCTTTAGAAATACTGTAGTCTAAAATGAGGATTCATTACTAACACTTTGTGTTGAATGGGTTGCTACGATTGGAGAGTGATTGTGGCAAAATGTTTGCATGGTAATAAGCAAAGATAGCAGTATTTACTCCGAAGTTGAATGGCTTACCTTACTTTTTTATGCATATCCTGGCTACGTGCGAGTGAAAATTGCAGTTTCCCTGGCTGTGAATTTCTAAATGACGTAGCTTATTTGTCCTGACAAACAGGGTTTCATTACCTGCAGCTTATTGTACCTGCTGGCAGTGTCTCGTCAGAATTCTTTACATTAACCCCCACATGGCTAATTTGAGAAGAGTGCTACATAGAATTGTTTCGATAAATTCATGGCGAATCTATTGCTTCATTTCCCGTTATTAAATTAAATTGTTGAGTTAATATTTAATCAGGAGGGGCTATTAGTTTACAATAACATTCCATTGGGAAAATATTAAAGTTAGGCCGGTAGCCTACTGAGTAAGTTACCATAAGTACCGGTATTGGATCGGCCTTACATTTACGTGCGTGTTAAAAGGGTGGTCGCTAATCGAGAAGATATCCATTCTCACTGGCTTTTACTGTCCGTGTCGTTACAGCAAGCAAATGACAAAGACACGTAATTTCTACGATCACATGTTTTGCAGCTGCTTTAAACGACCCTTAAAAAGTTCTTGGGAGTAGCCTAAGCTACACCACATTAGTCGAAGTCTGCAGATTCCAAAAATGATTAGGTTAGTTGAGGTTGCAGAATTTCAGAAAACGTGTGAAAAACGGCTAACAAAATCCAATAAGCCCTTGAAAAATTTTTGTCTGAAAAAAAAAAGTTTGGTGAGCGGTTACCGACAGAAGTCCAATTAGTGCCTCCTACTCTCAGCAATTAGGTTCAACGGGTTTTAATGGGGTTTGAAGCACTTTTGTAATGAAGTCTTTCTTTTTTAACTTTGGAGTTAAAATTTGGCGCAGTGTTGTGCAATATGGCAAATCAGCATGCTGCATCATAAAACCAGAACTGCATAAAAAGATTGAGTAGTTTCATTTAACTTGCAGCAGCATTTGTTGCATATATGGTTTTAAATGTGTTTCAAGAATTACTTGTCTTTAGTGAAAGAGTTAAGTACGGTCACATTTTCAAAAGAAGCCTAATGAACTAACATGAGAAAGTCTGGTATTTTAATGGCCACCAAGGATCAACAGTTGCTTGGGTATGTAATGACATAATGGATAGTAGGTGGTTCCGTGGGAGAATTGTGAGATTTTCCATTATTACATAACGTCCAAAATTAAAAAAAAAAGATCTATCCAATCAATGTGGACTTCAACTCACAGAAGTTTTGATAAGTCTAACCCTCATGAAAAAACTCGCCATGTTACTTTAAAGTCTTACCCTGTACACCATGCATACATCTGATAAAACTATGTTACACTTGCCAAGTTAAATAAATTGAAATCATGTTTCATATTTTTTTTTAATATGTAGTCGTGATGTTCGATGTTTCCATCCAGTACCCGGTATTGTAAGGCAGGCTCCTAAATGACTGACACTCTCTAACACACTTTAAATGGTGCTTATGTACTTAACAGGCTGTAATTTTTACTGATTCTTCCACTTGTTGTAAATGGGATTTTGTACTAGAAGATGTCCGAATTATCAACATACTACCGTAGAACTGGTACAAGCTACCCGATTTTGAATTCTCCAGGTCGTAATTTTGACCAAATTATTGCAAAGCTTCATATGTTGACAACTATCGCGTTGCTAAAGGGCATTTTCCGTCCAGCTACTATAGCTTTAGATGCTTGCAATATTTTTCCACTATTCAGCTTCAAACCTGGAGGGTATGCAGAGAAGTGGTTGCTAACAACTACTGTGAGAACCATTCTTAATAAGTTAGCCTTGGGTAAAAAATTTTAAAATCACTAGATTTAACGTAAAATAAATTATTTGCATTGGGCAGCACAAGTTTTAAATAAAACCAACAGGCATCTGTATAATTTGCTATTGGCATATAAAATCTTTAGCGTGAGCATGAAGCTTGAAATATACTGTAGATCTCCGTTGCCTTTATTCAGAGACTGTTGAAAACCTGTTGTATTCAGTTCACTCTTTCCAGCAACTTTATGTAGTAATGACCGGGGGTGTGCGATGCTCGATGCACACCCGTTCAATAAATTTAAGCCAAGCTGAAGATGCAATACACTACAATGCGGCTAGTGGGCTAGCTTCCTTATTTGAAAATCCAATCAAAATGTAGTAAATGTGTCACCTTTTACCTATTTTTTATATTTTTTTTATGTATCAATACACCAAAAATCACTGGCTTTGACAAGATTTTTCCAACGGTGCTCAAAAACTAATGGATCAACACAAACGAGTTGCTATTTAATGGTTATCTTTCAAAACGTATAATATTCACGGTATGTAAGGGTCAGACGAATAGACAAAAAATGTATTTGTAAGAGAAAAAAAATGTGAATAATTATTTAAA
>JAHWFP010079982.1:72676-83776 GCA_023313725.1 Lithobius niger
GTATGATATAACAATATGCCAATGACTGTAACAAGATACATTTTTATTAATTTCATTGGATAATATACTTAAGTTTCTGCACCTGCACAAGGTGAAGGGTAGAGTTTAAGGTACAGTAAAGGGTTAATATGTATGTACTGTCGCCCTTGGCTTGCAACGATGCATAAAGAAATAATTTTTGTACAAAGTACATCTGAGCATTGTTTTCTTTCTTGCTTAAGCACTGGTGTGAATTAAATGTGACCATGTGTTTGCCGGAGACCGAGTAATAATAAGTGGCTTTGCGCCATGCATCTTAATTTAGGAAAATGAATAAATTTATTTGTAGCTCTGGCCGCATCACGTATGACTATTCAACATTTAAGTGTACGACACTGAAAGCATGGCTGTAACGGCTACAGCGACATGTTGCGATTTCTGAATTAACTTACGACGTTTTTAATCATCTTTTATCTATTTAAAAATTTAGTTCGTTGGCTGTCACAATTTTCTTCCTGGTTACACCATTAACTTAACGTGCATAAGCTACCAATAAATTTAGAAGTTTTCGGGCTTTTTCGATAACACGCACAGTAAATTTATTTAATATCCTAATCTGTAATGCTGCTCTGCTTCCTCTCAACACTTTACATGGTGGTGACACTTGACGTCAATAGATAATCCCTGTTGAGGATTAGCATTGTGTGCTGAAAAATTATTGTTTATAGTCACTCACTTTGTTACACTAGGTCGATTGACAATCCCACCAGCTACTAAAATTGGTTGTTGGTATTAACCCTTTAAAAGGTTTGCATTCAGTCTTCATTTTGTTGTCCAGGACTGGCAAAACCAAGCAAACGTTAGGCTTTTCATTCGCTTGTACAAAAACTAAATAGCTTGTCACACACTAGAAGTAAGGGAATGAAACCTGTCAAGTTTTTTTTCATAAGTGAACTGGCCGTCATATCCAGGTTTTATCCCAGAATACTTACCAAATTAATATTGTGCTTTATTTGTCTAAATTAGACGATACTTCCTGTCTTTAAAATAAAAGCAGAAACTCTGTTTTTTGAAAGAGCCTTTAAGCTTTTTCAAAAACAACCCGTCCTCCTGATGAATATAGCCAGCCCTTCATATGCTCATGTGGATCTTGTGCGACCTGAACTTGCTTGCAGACTCAACCGACAGTGGAGCGCTGAACTAGCTTCTTTTGTAAAGATCAGTGGTCATCCTAGCAATGAAGCGGTGAATTAAAAAAAAAAGCGTAGCAATGTGATCTTTCTCTTTTGCAAGCAAGCGTTTACTTCTGATGAACAACCCGTTTTTGTTCTTTGTGGTGTAGTGATTATGATATTCTGATTATGTCGTTCGTTCGCCGGTATTTGTGGGGAATCTACAGCACTCCTACACATCGCAGACAAAGTGAATTTGTAGAGGATCATAGGAATCTACCCATTCTCCATGTGAGCGTCCTCTACAAGAACTTTTAAGAATTCTGCAGGATCCTGCAAGATATTACAGGATTCCTGTAAGAACTTAAAGGATCTTGCAAGAACTTAATGGATCTTGCATAGGATGCTCATTTGGTCGTTCCATACCGGAGATGAACATGGTATTGTCCTGAGCACGACAACGGCCAGAAATCTGACTTTTCTAAACGACAAAGACTGCAAAATGTAGTCCGACTAGTGTATTATTATTTAACTGAGCGTTCCTACAAAGAGAAACCCAAGACTGACTCCTTGGCGGCGAAAGCAGCAGCAGCAGCGTTGTTGGAGAAGGGGGCGACTCAACCGTCAAAGCCAGGAATACCAGGATTTTACATCCCACCCAGGGTAATACCCCGAAAAATCGGCAGAATCACATCTTTATTTTCAATCTGCATTATCTAAACTAGTCCATCCGAAAGGAAAGCATCCAGATGAAAGCACTGGACTCGTATCAGAGAATGGCTGCAAGAAGAGTGACAACGCTTAACTCCACATTCCCCTCCACTCGTCTGCCTTCAAATTCTTCAGGATGGTGTGAACGGATCCGTCGTCCCCTTCAAGGTTATCCAGTTTGGCCTTTGCAAAGTGCCGCATTTATTCACATCAATCCTGCGACCAGCGTTAGGCTACCTCCACCGGAAGAGAGTGAAGGCGCGCACCTACCGCAATGACTGGCTCGCCTGCAGTTTGTCCAGGGCAAAAGTTCACATGTTCCGCTATTCCAACGATGCTTAGGCATTGGATTAAACCCGAGTAAGCCAAGGATGTGCCAGCAAGAGACTTCACCTTCCTGGGCACCAGCTTCAATCTCAATAGTTCCTTGTGAAACCGTCGGAAGAGAGGATCGCTACACTTAAGAGCTTCACTCCAAAATCTGATGATCCAGACATGTACTTCAGCTAGGGAACTCTGTAGCATCATCGATCAAGTAGACTCAATGAGAAGGTTAGTGCCGCTGGGGACCGGGCGAGCCAGGTGTCTCCATTGTTTTCGGACTAAGAACTGGGTGAAAAGTCTTATGGGAAGATACTGTATCCCTGAGGAATATACCAGCTAAGGAACTTAGCAGCATCATCGGTCAACTGCACTCGATGGCGAGGTTAGTGCCACTGGTGAGGCGAGCCAGGACCAGGTGTCTCCATTGGTTTCAGGTAGAGAACTGAGTGCAAAGAAATCCACTTTGTGGAAGTTACTGTATCCCTGAAGAATATACCAATACAAAGGTGTTGCGATTCGTGACCCGATGCAGGTTCACCTACTGATGTGTCACTGCAAGGAAAGGGAGCTCACTTGGAGAATCGGGAAGTTGCAGAAAATTGGTCTGAGTCAGTCATTTCTCTGCATCAACAACCTAGAATTTCGGCCGGTGTTGTATGCTTTTTGCTAGTGGTCCATGTTGATACAGAACTCAACCAACAGGGTTGTGTGCGACAATACGACAGCAGTTGCATACATAAAAAAAACCGGGGGTGGGTACTTCCGTTCAATCGGAGAGTATTCAACACCGCCTGGAATTCTAGGTTGTTGATGTAGAGAAAGGACTGACTGACCAAGTTTCTGCAGCTTTCTGATTCTCCAAGTGGACTCCTTATCCCACTTGGAGAATCATGAAGCTGCAGAAGCTTGGTCAGAGTCAGTCCTTTCTCCACAATTTCGGGCGGTATTGAATACTTTTCGCTAGTGGTCCATGTTGTGCCAATGGGGTCGTGTGCTACAATACAACAGTAGTTGCATACATTGAGGGGGGAGGGGGAGGTACTTCCCTTCCAACGGAAGTATCAGCCATCTTAAGATGTGCCAGGAATTCGACATCAGACTCATTCCAAGACGCATCCCAGGAAAACTGAACATTTGCGTGGTGAGAGTGGAAACGTGAACAAGCTGGTATATTCTAAGCGTTCATTTGGTTTCCCACAGTCTCTCGCTGATCATCGCACCAGATCATGTATGCCAGATCATTGCAGAGCTGATAGTTCTTCATTACATGCGCAAGCTATGCAGCATTGCTTTCGTAGTACCATCTTGTGGCACCATTACGACACATCTGATTCGCGCTCTCTTTAGTTCTTGCTTTTGTATTAATGCAACTTGTTTGCTTTCAATTGAAATCTTGGTTGTTTGCCTTATTAGAGGGACGGGTGCACATGATATTGAGTCGGCAACGGCATTCAGTTGTCTCACTCTGTGCTGTACGTCAAAGCCTGTGCTGTTGGAGTTTGATGGCCCAGCATACAGTTTTGTCTTTGTTTTCTGTTACATAATACACATTTTAGAGCAGTGCAGTAAGTAGGCTGAACTTTGATCCCTCGAGATGTCACCAATGCTATACTGCGGCCACCGCTGCCCAAATGCGGAATATTTAAGTTCAGTATCGGTCAGTCCACGGCTGAAGAATTCTGGCACATCTTCCTCTTGCGTGAGCAGACACCTGGGCCCCACAACGGGAGGGGGGGGGGGTGTCAGGTGGACCCACTGTACCCAGGCCTGGTCACTCGAGGGGCCCGCATGGCCTAAAAATATTTATTTACGCAATTGTGAGGTTTGATGACTTTGAGTAATGTACTCGATTTGTGCGTATTGTTAATTTTTTTTATACTCTTAACAAACAACAGCAAGGAGCACTGCAATGCAATTGCTAGGCAGAGAAGTATTCAAAAGCAAGCAGCCCGATTTAATGAATGTACAAACCCTTTACGCACAATTACGGCCGCTGAGTATTATAACATAGTGTAACCTTTTTACGATTTCAGTCGGGGAAGGCGGCCCCGCTATTGTAGTTAGTCCCCGGCCCCTAACTTTGATGTGGGGGCCCTAGCAGACATCGATGCCTACGTCGCTCGCATCGCTTTTTACCATCGCTTTTTACAAATTATAGTCTGGCAGTTGTAGGCAATCGGATTCCACAATGGCTATCTTGAGCGTATGTGTACCAACGGAATGCAGTGTTTGGTTTTAATAACTTTACCAGTGACCTCACCATGTCCGCAAATTCCCTCTCAAATTTCCTGAAGTTATTCCGTAATCTGATGTAGCACTCGTAACTTTTCCCTCATGGTTGGGACAGAGTAAGCAAACAGGACATGTGCATGCTAGCTTATAAGTTGAACTCTTTGTGTGCATGGTGCATCCCAGAATCGTGAATGGGAGGCTGAAATGATATTTTCACCTCTTCAGCGTGAAGGCGTGTTTCTTTTGAACGCAATGTGGTGGAGATGTTTTTCCCATGTCTCACTGGCAATCACTACATCACCTATATATAACATACAGATTTTCCTCAGGAGTGGGCACACTGTCAGGCGAAGTCTTCACTTTGCTGGCAGTATCTGGCGTTTCCCAGACACCTAGGTAGCCACAAAATGCTGGCACGTCTTCGAACTGTGGGATATTAGTAGAGAATTCTACGGGATACTAAAAAATATGTCGTCATGCCACACATGTCAGACCGCCGAAATATCCCAATGTACGAAACAAAAAATGTAGGCTTCATGTCATCCAGGATCATATCAAAAACCAAAACTGGTAAAAGGGGCCGCCAAGTACCGAATGGTTCGGCCCTTGAAAGGAGTGATATCAACACACCAAAACATTCGCCAAGTTAATCGCATCGCTTAATAATTCGAAGGTTAAATGAAAACTAGAACATTGCTACTTTCGGTAGCAATGTTCAAGTTTTCATTTAACGTCCAAAGTATTATTCGGTGCGATTAAGTTGGCGAATGTTTTGGTGTGTTGATATCACACCTTTCAAGGGCCGAACCATTCGGAACTTGGTAGCCCCTTTTACCAGTTTTGGTTTTTGATGTGATATTACTCCCTTTTTTATTGTGTAATACCGTGCAGATGTGTAATAAAGTGCCACGTCAACAAGAAATTGGTTTTCAACAATTTGCTACTACCTTTTGCCTATAGACCGAACCATTCTCAACTTAGTGACCTCTTTATTGGCTTTTGGTTTGGTTTTAATTTTGTTGTAATTTGTTGTATTTAGTTAATTTTGGTGTGTTGATATCACTCCTTGGAAGGGCCGGACCACTCTCAACTTGGTGGCCTCCTTACCAGTTTTTGGCTTTGTTTATTTTGCTTTGTTTTTACACTTGGTTTATTTTTCGTGAATTGTACGTGAATACAATTTCTTTACAACGTTGTTTAGATTTATTGTGATACACTAGTGTGTGTCTAGGCACGTACATCAGTATACACGTTCCCATTGTCGGAACTTTGGCCGTCCAATGAGAGACGATGCCGACAATGCTAACTATAGTTATAACAATATTTTCGTACTTACAGCGCCCTTCCACGCCGTCCCTGTTACGCCCCCAGGCTTCAAATCATAAAAGGTACGTAGTTCGTATTGTAGTGCACCCATTCGTCCAATTTCATAGCTGGAAGCCTTCCCGTTATCTCGGAATCAATGAATAATCACCCTATGGGATTTAACATGGGGATGAGCGGGCTAGCTAGCTAGGTAGTAACACATTTTCAACGTTATTAAGGGGCATATTTTGCATTGAAAGTAGCATAGCTGGCATTCAAACACGAGTTAATTTTTGTCAGGTGGGTCATTGCTCTCGTTTTCAACACAATTTAAGCTTTTGTACCGCAATATTATTTATCCCAAAGTACCTGAAATGTGCCCAACTATGCTTCAAGACATAAGAAACTGACGCAATGGCGTCGCGCTGCAATGGTTTACAACCTCGACAATTGATGTGATGTGATGTTTGTTGCCTAACTTGGCGCGACACACTAGCGTGTGTCTAGATATCCACAAATGATAGGTGTAGAATTTGTCGGCCCTTTACTGAAGACCACCTATGGGAATATCTACATTATAATGTAGATTGCTTCAGCAAGTGGGTATGGCTGGACCTCCCCTGCCAATACATTGCGAGAGCTGATATTTCCAAATTACTCCAAGCTGTCATCAGTGTTAACAAACCACCAAAGTTCCTTGTGTCAAGTAATAGCCCGGTATTTGCATTTTGCCTATTTACCGAAGTTCTGAGGGGAATGTAACAACACAGTGACAGACATCTCCTTACCATCCTAAGTCAAATGTAAAAGAGGGTCAACTGGACTCTAAAGGAAAACCACACCAACAACTCGGGATGGTGGCCCCTGTTACCCAACCAGCCACCATGCAACACACCACACCACCTTGCATTGTGCGTGGATGTGACCCGTTGAGCTAGTTTGACATTGTATCCCTCCCACCGACTGCAACAACACAGTCACTGGACGACTACTTTGAAGAACAGTGACTACGTTGGGAAGAAGTGAAAAACCTAGCACGTGCCTTCCTTGCGGAAACAGCAAGGTCTGCGCCAAACGCTACAATGCACGACCTACACCATTGGAAATTGAAGTAGGATCTCTGGTTCAATTGAAAACGCATGTCATATCCAAGACTGACCAAGGTATCTCCTGTATACGAATTGTATTCCAAGTCATAGGGAAAGACAGCAATGTCACCTTCATCATTACACCTACCGACAACTTCAACAACACGTCGTGTCTGTAGCCAACCTAGAAATGTACAACGATCCATTCACTGAATCAAGCAAGGTAAGTAAACGATGCACCTGCAGCAGTATCTTTCAGGGAATATCAAACCCCTGACAATGATCACAAGACAACTGCCGCAGACCTCGCGAAGAGAGCATCTGTGACGGTTACGTCAAATAATGACACAATGGCGTGCACTCCACCATCTCAATCAACAAGCCCTGGCCATGTGGAAAAAACTGTGAAAGTGATAGTTAAGTCTCTGCTCATATTCCGACAGTGACAACTGCCCGTCATTGGAAGAACAAAATTTTGATAGTGACTGGGACATTAGCAAGCGTGAAGCTCCTGCACCCACATGAATGAGCACACCGATCACGGTAACTGCCAACCCGATACCGGGACAACCCTCTCAGCCACATCGTGCTTAACGAAGCTTCTATTCGGGAGGATGGAAATAATCTACCATTCCAGCAAGTAGCCCACATAGGCTAACTAACCTGTGCTCCACTCTAGTTAATAATACAGCTTATACCACGGCTGTGATGTCACGCTAACTCAACGCCACGCTAAATTTCTGTAGGTTAAATCCCGTTAACCAACACCAGAAATGTGCGCCATCGTAAAAAGTGTGGGCTATCAAGTTACCCCACAGTTTTGCCGATAACCCACGCTTTTGACACTTCCGGATCGTGCGACCGGAAACGCCCACACCAAAAACCAAATACAGCATGCAATAAAAACGTACAAAACGAAAGGAATGAAATCCTCCCTGCAAACTCTCACATGTCTGGCTCATAGCTAAGCTTATTCACTTAGCGTTAACACCCCCACTCCCTCCCTCCACAAACTAAAGTGGAATGACCTTCATTCATACCAATACCCTATTACAAAATGAATTACATACCTTTCCAGACTGTCCCAGCAATGTCACGTTATCCCTGCTGTGTCACATATTAAATTATTCACTCCAAACACGATAAACACGAGCGAGCTTCCAGAAAAAAACCGACGCTTAAATAGTCTAACTCCCACCACAAAATTTGACCGAAAGAACTCGTCCGTCTATCACACACTTCCCCCTCCACAAACTAAAATGGTATGGCCTTCATTCATATCGAGATACTGATTGATCAGTTTTCTTGAAGCAATTTTCACAAAACACAAACACATTTTAATTAAATACCGAGTTAGCTGGACGTCCCAACAGTGATATAAATCAGTTATAGGTTATAACTGATTGGTTATCGATTTTTAACGCACGGCTGCAATGATTTGGCCAGCTCGACATGCAAATCCGTCTCGGAGCTACGCCCCTCGACATATTTGCATGTCTCGCCGGCCAAATCGTCGCAGCCGTGCGTTAAAAATTGATAACCAATAGTTTCTAACCAATAACTATTACATAGTAACAAAGCAGGAGGAAGCTGTGTTTCACCCTTGGAGTGTTTCAGCGAATGAATGTGATATGTGCTATTGAAACCTATTTGATCCTCCGAGCACTTTGTAGTAGGGACTTGTGATGGCGTGTATGGAAAATGTTTCATGGCGTCCCGGTAACCAACCCAAAGTGTCCCAGCTTCATATAGTAGTTAGCTATTTTAATGTTTAATTTTCTAATTTTTTTCCTTGACCGTCCCGGTAACCACGTTACCAGGTTACAGAAGATTTTCCATATACGTGTGATGGTCTTTCGCTGGTCTTTACAGGCTTACTTGGGCTAGAACATAACTCAGGTGCCATTTAAATACGCCTTGTGACGTCGGCCCATTTGGCGTAAACCCCAGGCTGTGCGGTGTACGGTGAAACTGTAATGAATTTACCTTGGTGTAGTTGCCAAACCACAATCTGCTACCTCAACAAACTATACTTGTGAAACAGAAGATACATTTCAGTTACCATTAGTAGAACTAGCCCCCCCCTCCCCCCCCCCGTGTATGGCCGGCTTTATAGCGCATTGTTGTGATTTCCCGTTAGCGTGAATATACTGTAATATCACCACACTACATCTACCAATTATTGTAGAAGGTCCTTTCAAATTACACACCACCATTAGCCGTTTCCCACCACCCCGTTGTCCAATCCTACGAACTTCAATAGAATAAAGATTACCGAGATTCCCACTACGGACAAACAAACAAAAAAACTTATGACCTTAGTTATATAGATGAGCCACTCGTAGTGGATTAATAATCAATAAACTTTTAGCTGCGGGGAAGTCAAAAATCATTGTTGAAATCTGCGCACCAACTCATCATTGAAGTTTAGCACAATGTGAACTTTCGCAGACAACACGCAGGCTCCATCCAATTAGCTTAACCGATATGATCCAAAAAACAGACAACTCAGCTTTGTGAATCTTTCAATTGACTCCCAATCAAACTTTGTGTAAGGGCCTGGGGCCTTGATCATGCAAGACGTTGTTGGTTGACAACTTGACAGAATATCAGGTCATCCGAGACAATCAACCCTGAAAGCAATCAATGTGGCATTAAATGCAGTGTAACTGGTAACTCATTCATGAAGACAGCAAGCAGAATGGACAAAGGCTGGAAACTCTCACACCAGCAGTAGGCACAGTTTCCCAATCTTAACTTTTAAGTACTCCGACTGAGGATTTCAGGAAGGCAGCCACATGCTTCACAAATTGAAGACTGTGGTCTCAAATGCTTCCGTCCCTATGTCCATTGACTCGAGATAGATAACTCTTCAGGGCCGCTGCGATTCTATGTAGACTAATTCAACATGCGAACTAGCTCTGAGGGCCACCCTAATCAGTTAATATCCTACCCAAAAAATACTTCTTTCCCTTTTAGCTTATCTCAGAATAATGCTGTTCCAATGTCCAGCTTATCTGAATGCTTTGACCGGCTCGATTCCCCCAGATTTCATACACCCGATTTTATATGCTGATCTTGGGAATTTGGAATCCCATTGTTGGATTTGTCGATCTTTTTGTGCTTCGTTGTGCATTTCTCAAAGCGTTTCTTCCTAACGAAGTTATAACTCTTTGGAAGTCCATGTGTATTCTGTTCGCACTTTCGCTGCAAAGGATCGCTACCCATTGTGCCATGCTTGCAGACCGTGCGACTTCTAATCTGTTATTTGTCATGCGTGCATTCGGCCGAGGCCATTAAATGAATTATTCTAACTTTGTGGCGCGATTTTGACCGTCAGGCTATGAAGAGGAAAACAAGCTCCATGTCTCTGGCAGTGACCTGTTATGCCCCGTTTCCATTCCCCGGACGTGCCCTGGCCACCGTTCAACGATCGGTTAGCCATGGAGTTGGAGAACGTGGTGACCAACAACAGCAGCCCACTATGATTCGTTACTCCCGTTGTCATTGCATTTTCAGATGGAGATTTTCCACAAGTTATTGCGGCGTCTTGTGCCTTGCGCTGAAGACCGAGCCATTTTCCTGCTCAAGGAAGTTCTAATCGATCTCCGCACCTATATTCGCTTCGACCTCCAAAACGATATATCGGAGGGGAGCTTCCATGCCATATGTTTTATGTTGGATGCCCTACCAGCCCTCTAATCCCTACTGTGCTATATTCTTCAGAATGGCTAGCATACTGATTATAGGACCAGTATTCAGAAGCCTGTTCTGCTCTGGCTTACTCAAAAATGGCTGTGATTTTGTGTCTCATCGTACGGAATGCAATAAATAAATAATACCACACGCTGCAATTGACTTGTCCAAGGAAAAAGAAGTGATGTCAAGCGGCAATACGCATACACTGGGTAAACAGTCAATGGTTGGTTGACACATGAACATCATCACAAATACGGGATGACTGTAATAGACTAATGCAGCCATATTTCTTTGGGTCACAACTGACTAACTTCACAGGCCAATTTCCCCGAGTGTAAACGAGATGACAGTAAAAACACCGTTATTCATCTTACTGTGAAACACTAAACGATTGAAAAATGTCACACGAGACTCACAAAAACGCACACTTTCACAACGAAGATAGTCTACTAACTGCAAATTTTCAACTACTAACTGTAGTCGTCATCAGGCACCTTAAAGGTAAGTTTGAACTCTGTTTACATTTCGTTTTTTCAGTCCAATACACTGTTCGAATTCGAAACTGCCGCTGTCTGCTCTATTCAGTCGAT